>OZ007579.1:7390110-7405110 GCA_963931925.1 Onchidella celtica | reverse complement strand
TTCCTCTATGTCTGTCTCTGTTTATCTGTCTGTATGTCTGTCTGTCTGTTTCTCTCGCTCTCTCTCTCTCTCTCTCTCTCTCTCTCTCTCTCTCTCTCTCTCTCTCTCTCTCTCTCTCTCTCTCTCTCTCTCTCTCTCTCTCCCGGTCCCCCTCTCTCTCTTAACTCCTAGTAAAGAATCATCGGGTCTGTTAGGCATCATGGTAGCATTCTTGCCAAGTTTGGTCATTAAACAGCCGAAATCGAAAACTGACTACCTCTTCAAAATATAGAATGTCCAAGAGTAATAATAATAACAATAATAATAATTATAATAACAACATAATGAAAATAGTAATAATAATTATGATAATAATGATAATGTAATAATGATAATAATATGCACATGGAATATCAGATTAATCTATGCAGTTTATTTTAGTAAACCAAAAAAAAAGAATTCTTTTCCTTAAAAGGAACTTTGGCACGTTGTAAATTATGATTTTGGGGCCCCAAATATGGTCCAAATTCTGGACTTTTTTTTGTCTGTAAAAATTTACGGGAAAATTTTAATCATTGCAACCTAAGGAAATACAACTGAATATTATTTCAGAATGGCTGTCCTACGTCACCAGCAGGGCCGTCCGATGGTCCTACTTTGTCCGGGCAGTGCTGGCTTTCGGCGGTCCTCAACTGATCATCATGTACGAAGATCTGAAAAGCTGTTTGACCCGAGAACTTGTTCATATGGCCAACTTTTTGAGGACCCCTCATGTGAAGAAGTTCTCACTGTGCTGTGTACTGAGCAACCACGCAGGCAAATATTACAGAAACCAGGCCAGAGTACCCATCTATATATTGTACAATGTTACTGCCCGTGCTCAGATGAATTCTATGTTGACTGTTCTTGCTGAGGATTTGGCAAATAATTTCCCTGTATTCTCACGAAGATTGTTGGAATACAGGATGTTGTGATTTCGTATAAGGGCCATCCGTAAAGGACGTAGATAGTCACTGCTCTGGGATACTGGCGTATGTCAGACTTATGCCAGAAAGCAACTGGCGGTTCATTGCAATCATGAGCGTGAGGGCTGTCAGATAAATTAAAGAAAAAGAAAGAGAGAGAGAAAGAGAGTGAGTTGACATGCAAATGGAGTGAACAAGACTTTCTGTAAAGTGCCTAGAGCAACTTGTTTTGAGTGGGAGCTTTACAAAATGATCATTTTTAGTATTATTATTTTTAAAATATTTAGAATAAAGTTATAGAGTAACAAATTAAAAAAACAGTTTTTTTAAGCTTAGAGTGAAATATAAGCCAAGCATAAATTCAAATTGATTTAGAACGGCCAATATCCGGTGCTTTAGAGAAAACAAGGTATTTTTCATCCTCATTCTAAAAAACACGCAATATATTTTATCACAGAGTATACATGGAGGTTTCCCTATTGGTCGGTTTGCACTGCGAGACACGAGAGACTCCGCGAAACCACTGTTAACATGAAGCCGAAAGTAGGTCTCTGGGGTAAACAATACCCGTTTGTGTCTTTCATCGGACAGTAAGAACTTACAAATGTCTCTAAGTAGTTTCAATCAGCCCAAAAAATGTGCACAAACCACAATAAACAGACACGCACATTATCTTTGGTGAAGACGGTCTTTTTCAATTCTCGTTGCCTCTCTCTATAAATACATACTCTCTGATTTTATCACCGCTGTTATAAATTATGAAACTGCACCAAACAGAGTTCGACCAGACTTGTAAAGAACAGATTATCCAAGGAAAGACATTTTTAATTGGCCCTGGCCGGAGTCATCTCTAGCTATGCCGTCGACTATGGAATACTTTGCTATAATTATGCCATTGTATCTTTTAACTAAGGTGAAACTGTATTGATTTATGTACGAGATGAGGGACCAGGCGTTGCATTGGATAGAAGAATTTCGGTTCTTGGGGACTGTTTTTAATCGTCTTAGGGACAAATTGGTCATATAACTAAAAACTTTGTAGTGGGGAATATAAAAAACTCATTAAAAGGGAAACGCGAGAACTAAGACATGTGGTTCGACCACGATGTATTTTTTTGTTATTGTTGTTTTTTGTACATCTGTGTTGTGTTCTCTGGTAAGATAATCTTTTGAATATGATGTAGAATGAGGTCCTCGAGAAGAAGACCTTTAATTTCTCTAGGGGTCTGAACCTACGACTACTGCCCACCCATTCCTGATTCTTATTAAAAATTTGTTATTGTTCTTTCTTGGTTTCTTGCATTGCTAGCTGTCATACCCGAGTGTGTTGTCGATCCGTGGTAGACGCCAAACAGAAACAGAGGCAGAGGAGGATAGTTGGTAGTATGACGTTGAGCAGGGAGAGGATAGCGAACGATATCAGCGGGGGGGGGGGGGGGGAGCAATTTTTTTCCCCCATCCTTTCGTTGTTAATTCCAGGAGTTTGATCCCTTGATTTTGCCAAATTATGCACTCTGTAAAAATGTTCAGTTTCTCTGGAGCCTTCTTGCTGCAGGACTGTTTAGGCAGCCCAGTTATAACTGGAGCAATTACGTCGTCGCCACAGTGCAGCGCTGCTTGGCGGTTTTTATATATAGTTTTCTTGCTTTGTGTTACCAAAGTTGGGCTTTGCAAAATACAACTTTTCCTTCTTGTTTTATTTCTTTTTGCAATGTTATTCTCCAACCCAGCAACTTGCTGTCATGTTGAACTTTCTTTGTTCCGCGTTCCTCTCAACTTTGAAATGTCCCCGAGCAACAGATGTGAGACAATTCCAGGCCATTTTCATTATGGAGTACCAAGTCCTAATGCATCCCTTTATGTTCTCTCTCTTTCTCTTTCCCTCTGTGCGTGTTTTAGTACAACAGGAATGTCACGAGTGGAGTGAGCGGGATTCAAGGATTACGGGGGCATGGAAGTGTAGGGATTGACTCACGGGATAGTGAGGCTGCTCACCTATATTGACTTCTGTTAGTTAACGTTAAAGCGTGCATGTTGTGAGTGAAGTTGAGGCGTAGTAGAGTTAAAATCTGAATTGTCAAATCACTGCAAGTTAGAAGGTCCCAAGAGACAGACGTGAATGAAAGCAGTCGGGACATTGTGATGTGTTTTCCATTGATAACTGGTAGGTTGAACGATGATTGATAATTATGATGATTGATGTATTATATTCGCCTATGACCATGATGTAAATAAGTATATGTGAGGAATGTGGAAGTCAGTGATTACTGTGTATAGAAATGTGCGCCATGAGCGATAGATGTAAGTTAGGTTCATGGATTCGTAGCGAGAGTGAGTACTGTGTAATACGGTGGAGGTGTGTTACCGTAAGATGTGTGGTGAGTGAAAGGTGGACTATTGCGTGTACGCTTCATGGTTTGTAATGAGGGGTGAAGTGAACAGAAATGGTATGGTGTTATACCAATGTAATGTTATTTTTATAGGTGCCGGGGTCGGGCAGAGACGCCACCCGCGGTGAGCACAGGGGATAGGCCAGCATAGGGCCGAAGGCTACGCATAGGCCAGTGGAGTGAAGCTGTCGAGCAGGACAGGAGGAGCGCATGAGTCGTGGCAGTCTGGCCACAGACAGGGATGTGTATAGAATTGTTAATGTGCTCTTAAGATGTACTACATGTGATATTGATATACAACTATGCTATTGTGATATTAATGTGAATTGAACTATTAACGTGCTATTGCCATGTTGAGGAGCTATTGGAATGCTCAGGTGTTATTGCCCTAGGAGGGGGTTATTAAGACATTGAGTGGAGAGGCTGAAGCCGAAGTGTATTTAAAAGTAACTACCGGGTTGGGGACCCGAGGAAGAGTGCTTGAGGGAAAGAAGGCCGTTGGACGGCAGTTGATTAGAGTAATGTAATGTATGTAATTGCACTGTTATCTTTATCTTTATGTTTAATAAATGTGTGAGTCTGATGGGTTGTTCTCTTAAGTGTTATACGTGTTCGTTCGTGATTGTTGTCCTGTTATAATTATTACATCTCCCAGTCTGGGATTTGTTACAAGGAATTTCCAGAATAAAAATTAATGCTCTTAGCAAAAACAAATAATTAACAATTTTAGTTATAATACTGGATCCTAACTGATGTTGGTCTTTACCTGAATACATGATCCTAATCTGATATGTGCAGTTTTGTCAACTGTCAAGAAAATCAATTCTTTCCCCCCCCCCCTCCCTTTTCTCATATGTTCTCCCAAAAATACACGTAAGAAACAGTATAAAAACCTTTCCATTCTGAAACTCCTCCCCCACCTCTCCAACTATCCCAGTCTCTCTCTCTCTCTCTCTTTCAGTTCACTCACTTGTTCTCTTTCTCTCGCCCTCTGTCTGCCTGTTTTCCCCTACTTAGTGTTTTTGTCTGTACTATTTAATTTATTGAGCTGTCTTGAAAAGCTGACATATATGAGTAGCAGGCATTTTGCCTCACATCTCTGTATTCACAAATGTGTAATTCCCTCCGTTCTTCCATCCTACACCAAATCCTTAACACACACAAATCCTACCCATAACTCTACCCTTAACTCAAACTTTGTCCTTAACTGTGGACAGATTGCTGACACAAATGACTAATCTTTAACTCCTTGGATGTGACAGAGAAACAAGTTAAAAAAGAAACTTATCATGTAAAACAGGACGTTTTGATTCATATTATATGAATACGTAAAAGTTTTTCCAGCTAGCAGACAATAGCATAGTTCAGGTTGGACATCATTTTCTTGTCTGTAACATTCCCCCACTGCCCCAGCCCCCCCCCCCCCCCCCCCACTCGACAACTTCAATTCATTTGCTTGACTTGTACTTTTCATTCTTTAATAAACACTTGCTGCTTTTCCTATGTCCAGCCGCTGGCCACTGGGGTCAACTTTATGGTCATGCTTTAAGAAAAACTGGCCATCAATGCTTACACTCAGTCATCATTTTAATCTTCAGTAAAATCACTCAAAACGTCTTCAACATATATATCACTGTTAATTTTGTGATAATTTGTCATAGAAACTTGACTGCAGTCACTTCTCAGCTCATCAAAGCTATGTTTTCTATTCCCTAAAAGCTAACGTGAACAGTGTTGTGCGTAACAGGGATAAAGTTTTACTGCGAATTATTATAACTACTTGAGATATTTGACTGCAGCATATATGTTGGCACATGTGCCACATACTTGGACTTCGACAAATTCAAGCCAATTAATAAAATCAAAAGGGTTTTTAAAGAAAAAAAAATGACATTTTTCACTATTTCAACTCGCTTCAAATTGAAACGCTGATCACCAGAATATTAAATGAAGTGACTATCTTCTAGTGCAACTGAGGTGTTGGTACTAAAAAAATGGATGGGTGATACAATGAATCTTTGTTTTAATTTCAAAATCCAACATTTACACAAATAAATAACATTTGAAATTGTTACCTGACCTCTTCTGAAGTAAGCCTTAATTCTCCCTTTGTCCACCTGTAAGGCCAGACTGCAGTGCTCTATAACTTTGGCATTGTCTCCCAGCTTTAATTCACAGGCTGCTAAATTCAGGAGTGCCGTCAGTACTACGTTAGATCTATCTCTCTTTTCTTTCTCCCCATTGGTTAACGATGTTTGTCTGGTCAACAGGTCCAGGACGTGATTGTAACATCTCTGGGCTTCTTCAAACTTTCCTGACTGAAACATTAATTGTCAGCATCTGAGTGAGAGTGTGTGAGCGAGTGAGAGAGTAAGAAACAGAGTGAATGAAGAAAGACAGGATCAAATCAACTGCCAACAGAAACTTTACCTTATACAAGTCATTGCCCCTCTGTCTGATGCTTGCTGCTTTCTCTAGTTTATCATCTCTATCTTCCATGTTTGGGCTGAGCTCACATGTCACGTTGTGTTATGAGAAAATCTCAAGCGCATTTTCTCAGTTCTTCTGGGAACAAAAACATTTTAAAATATTTTTTTGTTTTTTATTATTGGCGGGACACAACCTAGAACCAGCCAGTTCCACATGGGCGCTGCCTGTGCCTCCCAAACTGCAACCCTTGAGAAAACTATTTTCATCTTCCATCCGTTATTTTCCCTATATTGTTAGTGGTTTAAGTTTGAGTTTGCTCAAAATGTCAATCTCTGTTGTGACAGTAATTAGTGTTAGGACAACAATGAGACGACTTATAGATTATAAAAAGGGAATGCCATCAGTTGTGTCTACAAAATGCAGACCAGGGAGTTTGTCACCAATAAAGTTTGAGCAGGGAAATACAACTGTGATGTTACTCAATGTGTCACTCGAATGGTTTTGTTGAACCAAGGAGAAAGTTCTATAAGTTCAGAGACTTTCAGCATCTTTAAAATTAAGGTTTTGTTTTCAGTTGAAGAGCATCGCTATCAAATGTGGCCCATTTTGCAAATTTATTTAAAAAAATTAGACATGCTGCCTGTGTATGGGTATTTTTTTTTTGTCATACTCGATACTTTGCCATAACAAAGAAACCTATGCCCAACTTGGCCCCAAAAAAAAGCTTGTGAAACAAAAATATCGTTGTACCATAACTGAGAAATTGATCACGGGTACAATTTGCTGGCACGGAACAGTCCTATCTAAGCTAAGACAGGCAATTGTCAATACTCTTAGAACTCATACTCACTCATAAAAAGCAAATACTAAAGTTAATTAAAACTAGACATCAAGGTAATGTTGACTAATGACTGAAGTCTACTGAGAAAGATTAAGAAGAAACTCTGATAGCTCCAAAAATTAGCACTTTACCAAGCCAGATGATTATCAGTACTGATTATCTTTAGCTGAGACCATCAAAGGTAGGGTATGCGTAACATTTTGCCCAACCCATTGCAAGAGAGACTTGAGCAATTATTTCACTACTTTACTTCACCCAGTTGCTATTTTAACTATATCAGTCACAACTGTTAATGTACTATTTATATGCCATGTGACAAAAACAAAAAACGAAAAAAACAACATTAGATCTAGATCTATACCAATATGCTTGCAACATTCATATCATCAGCATAGTGTGCCTCACCCCTCATTCTGACGATTCAGGCCCAGACCGCTGTTTCGTCAATAGGCCTAGAATGCCTACTCCCGAACTGGAAATTACTAGACCAGATCTGGAAAGGTGCTCGGGCGTATCCACTATGGGCCGGCATAGACAATTTCGCTAACACAAATACACAAAATAACTAAAAAGGAGCATCAGTAATAATATACACTGATCCTTTCTACCATTAACGTGACAGTTGCTTCAGTTCATAACCTCAGTGAGAATTATCAACTTAATTTTGTCAAATCCCTAATTACTGACTTACTTAAAAACCATTTAATGCATTTCGTTCACTTACAGTTGTTGCAGAGATTAAGGAGTAGATCTAGATCTAGATCTAGTACTCAGAGCAGCAAATCACAGGATGTATTATGTTTGTCTTGAACTTGTCATCTAACTGAGATATTAATTTGTCTTCCACTGTGGAAAGGATGCACAGAAAGTTCGAGGCTCTGATGGATGGGAAAACTGGAAATGAGATAATATGCAATAATCAGGAAGCTCAACTTGGCTGGCCGCCAAGTTTTTGACTCTTGCGAAAACGGTTGCCAGATTTATTCAAACTATCCGATCAAAATAATCTTCATAAAACGGTAACACGAAACCAACAAATACGAAAATATTATTCTGCAGAGCAATATTGCTTTCCAGGACAGCCCAGTCTGGTGAGAATTTTCTGTCAAAATGGATACAGAACCGATATTCGATATTTTGTGTCTATGCTGACACTCACAGTAGGCAGCAGATGTTTTCAACTATTGAAATGCACGCCATAAATCTTCTTCTTTCGTTCCCCAAATCTATATCTGCAGATTTGTTCTTTTAAGAAAATCGGTGGTTTTCTGCAGTTTAGGCAGATCACCATAGAGTCTGACATTCAGGTCGGTGGATTTGGGCCAATAATTATGTTTCTCGTAGTGCTGAGAAGAGTGTGCAGTTCTGCAATATTGATGATTATGCTCTGTGTTTTGAGGAGACTGGCTGCGCTCACATATGGCAGATGTTCCTATTCTAAACTTGGTGAAAATATGATGTTGGAGCCTATTGTGACAGGTTCTTAGTCTGAACAATATCACTTGATCCTCTCTGTTCAGGAGATGATTTTTATCCTGTTTGTTTATTTTGCTGCCGTCTGTTCTTTTTGCCATAAATGAGTTCCTGTACCATTCCCTAGTCATTGGAACTACTGTTTAAGGCACACAAATCGTGTTTTCCTTCTTTTCTTCAGCGTAAAGACCGTAAAAAAACAACAACAAAAAAAGGCGAATAATATGGGAGTGGAGGTGGTGTCTCCCAACCTTAGTCGAAGGCCGCCTCAGTCGAAACGACCAAAATGGCAACCCATCAAAATCACTCTGGGAAATCCCAAAGCAACTTCATTGATTTCCGGCAAAGATGGTTTACTTTATCTATGGATTTGCCGATGTTGAACTGAGCATCTTTCTACCACGCCGTGAAAAGAAAATAATTGTTTCGAGGGCAAATTTACAATTTTCGAGCTGATGTTCCGTGCGTAATGTAATGCATAGTTGTTACATGTATCTAGGATATAAAAAATATAAACTAAACAGCTGAGCGTTCACAGCAATGAAATTAAACACTAAGCAATTCAATGTCCAGAAATGCATTCTACTAAACAATTCTTGCACTACTCCTTAATCTCTGCAACAACTGTAAGTGAACGAAATGCATTAAATGGTTTTTAAGTAAGTCAGTAATTAGTGATTTGACAAAATTAAGTTGATAATTCTCACTGAGGTTATGAACTGAAGCAACTGTCACGTTAATGGTAGAAAGGATCATTGTATATTATTACTGATGCTCCTTTTTAGTTATTTTGTGTATTTGTGTTAGCGAAATTGTCTATGCCGGTCCATAGTGGATACGCCCAAGCACCTTTCATTATCTGTAAATGCCGTATTGCCATCCCTACGTCCATCTGACGTAGAATTGCATAGGATTTCCATAGGATTTATAGGATTACCAGAGGGGCATAATCCCTACATCAAACTCAAAAAAAAAGTCGCTATAGATGCAATAGTGATGAGGAAAACGATGCACTAACAATGAAATGTCACCAGCGGACACGAAAACATGAATGGAGAACAATTTGGGGGTAAGTGCAAGCAAGGCAGCGACTTGTTCAACAACACGTTTTGATGAGTTTTATGGACCGAAAAAGCCTAATTTTTGTTTAAGCGCATTTAATTCAGAATGCTTTTTATTTTATAATGAATAATCAATATGCCTGTTGCCATTAATAAAGTAATGAAAAATTCAACATCATAATTTGTGCGTAGCCTGTCTTCGTTTGAGATGTATCCGTTGGGTTTGAGTAGGGAATTGGGGGGGGGGGGGGAGAGAAAAGGGGGCAGGGGGGCGATGAAGGGAACTTTGAACCCTCAGGGAGCTGTTGCGTGAAAAAGGTTGAGAGTCCCTGCTCCACACCATCCTCCCCAGCCCCACCCTCATAACACCATACACTTTTTTGCTTATTTGTTTTTTTCCAGGGTAATATCCTATCATCGTCTTCCGCAGAAAGCTATATCGGTGAAGTTTAATAGCAAAGAAAATGTGAATGTGCATGAGAAAACCCACAATAAGTCGACAAAGATGATTTTGAGGAAAACGGCTTTGAAGTGAAAATATGCGTCCGACACAAACTTTCAACTTGGCTGTTGTTTAGGGAACCGTGGCATGTTACAGGGTAAACTGTAGATGAGCAGTGAACACTACTCACTATGATCTCTATAACGGCTTTGTGATTAGACTACGGTCTCCCAACAAGATCCAACAACTTCCGAATTGGCTGTTGTTTAGGGGACCGTGGCATGTTACAGGGTAAACTATAGATGAGCAGTGAACACTACTCAGTATGATCTCTATAACGGCTTAGTTATTAGACTACGGTCTCCTAACAGCAATCACTCCAATATTAATGGGTCAATTAGCTATTGCCACTTTTAGGATTAAATGCCGTTTTCTCAAAATCTTGTTTTAGGGGGGTCGCTGACTTCAATTTATCAGAAATGTCTTGTCTTTTGTAGTTATATGTACAGAACTCAGTATGTCATGTTTGCGACTTATTGTGGGTTTTCTCATGCACACTTACAAACTCGGTTTGGACATTTCCAAATATCGTCAGTCTGCATTCCCCCATACCCATGATAACTTGAGTAATAGGTGGATTTGGAAACTGTCTAACAAGTTAGGACCCAGTAAACTGACAATAGTTCACCTCAGTCTGTGTTATCCTTGAATCTCAGAACTAGAAAATGAATGTGAATAGAAAAAAGAAAGAATATTATATGATGAAATTACCACGGTCTGCACACGTAGCATAGATAACGCCATAAACATCTATAATTACGATCAACGACTTGAAACCGTATTATCAACCCAGAGTTAACACAAACATTATCCCTAACGACAACAAAAGTGAACGTAATTGTGTAGAGTGAGACGATGAAAATCTGGTGTGCGTTTGCCACAGTACTGTGACTGTTATGAAACTAATGAATGAGATGTCATCTTCTCTTCCTCTCTTTGTCTCTTCTTTATACACGGGCTCATACAGACAATGTTTACACACAAAAATACCTAACATATTTCTTACGTTAGTAGAACAAAGATAAAATGAGGGGGAGGAGGGGAGAGAAAGAGAGACGAGAGAGAGACAGAAGAGAGAGAGGGAGAGAGAGAGAGAGAAAGAGAGAGAGGGGGAAAAGAGAGAAAAGAGAGAGAGAGACAGAGAGAGAGAGAGAGAGAAGGAGAGAAAGAGAGAGAGAGAGAGAGAGAGATAGAGAGAGAGAGAGAGAGAGAGAGAGAGAGGGGAGAGAGAGGGAGAGAGATTACGTGCATGTGGGCCTACATAATATATAGATGTTACACTCTCAGTCTCACACACACACACTCATACACAGACAAACTATACACTAAGACACTCACGTTAACAAACGCAAAATCATACATACACACACACAAAACAAAATGAAAATTAGACAAGAAACTCAGGTGAAATGATAAAAAAAATAAACAACCAAAGTGCACACATTTTGTCTGTCACTGAGCAATAATGATTTTATTTGCTAAAATCAAGCCACAATAATATCTACTACTGCCAGTGCAGTTGTTTGCTGATGTTGCAGTAAGAATAATAACTTTTGCTATATTTGTAAAAAGTCAACACAAATAAAAGAAACCAAAAAGTACCTGCACAGTACAGAATCAGTAGGACAATTTTGGACCAGGAGAGACAGATTGGACTGTTTTAATTAACAGCGGGCTGTCCACCAAAACAACAACAACAACAATAAAAAAAAAAAAAAGAAATTTGGAGGAAATTGAGATTTTTGGTCCTTGGCAAATGCCTAAATCACATTTATTTCCATTGGATTATATAGTCATGCCTGACCTATGGACTGGACACCGTTCGTCTCACAAAGATAGGAAAATGGCCTCTTTTGACGGAGTCGGTGAAATCTGAAATTGTGAAAATGCAGGATAACCCACTTGTTTTTAAAACTGACCAACTAAATATTGATTAATAATAATATAAAACATACCAGAATGTTCTGGTCATATATCTGCTGCAATAGCATCTTGGCCTTAATTATTGTTTAGTTCATCTTCAATGACTGATTCTTGGGCATAAATTTGGATACTATTGATATATCAGCCAAACACACCACAATAATCCTCTAATGACAGAGGCAATTCGAGACATTTTCAACATTTATTTAAAAAACATCATCAAGGGAAACAAGCTTAGAAAACAAGCTAAAGAGACATGCACCAAAATATTTACACTGAAACTCAACCAGGAACAAACTAGAAAGACAAAATCAAAGGGGCATGTCAATACCATGATTATGTATGCATAATTATAAAGAATAAACTGTTATATGAACAATAGTAAACAAACATAGTTATAGTTTGGTGCACAACTTAATGTACAGACTTTTTTTTTTTTTTTTAGCTAGAATGCGCACATCTACCATCTTGTCTGTCCGGACCCACGCTTCATCATGGCGATGGTGGCATTGATTTTGATTCGTTAGCTGATTTGCTCCGTGAGCACTTAAGGCGACGTGAACCAATCGGCGGTGAGTTTTAAAAAAGTTCACTACTGTAAACAATGGCACATGTATATACGCACATGGGAGACATTCGGTCAATTCTTTCACTTCCTTTCTCTTGTTTACACGGATGGTAGGGAATCTGACCAGCATAGATCCATCCTTTCCACCCCTGTCATAACAGTCAACTGCAATGCAACCAGCAGGCACTTTAACCGCTTAGACACATCTCGAAGTTACACTCACCAGCTGATCCACCGGCCATCTTGTTTGGCGGAAGTACAAAACAAAAACAATCTGTGACGTCATGCGCATTCTACCTATACCAGTTACATTACGCAAACTACAGAAAATTTGCTTTTGGTATATTTACCTTGATCAAAGGAAAAAAAATGAAACAGGGTGGAAAATTGAACCAATAAAACAGAAAAGATTGGTGTGTCTACTTTTTTCTTTTACGTTTTATGGCATCGTTTCTGTATTATGTCTGACGCGAGGCTTTGCTACACACACATTTTTCTTTTTGTCATATTTTGTCTTTACCTGTTGTTACATACAGGGATTATTTAAGGTATGTACTCAGAGCTGGACAAAGCTCATAGTCTCCCATCCACTCAATCCAGCCCCCAGCCCCCACTCCCCCCCCCCTTTTTTTTTACCTCCGCTTACAGTACACACACACACACACACACACGCACACACACACCCACACCAATCTCACCACAGAACAAGATCGAGTCTGAAGAGACAAGTACAGATGTTCCCACCAGTTATCTTGTTAATGACATTTTCTTCTTTCTTAGATTCTGTCCAATTCTGATTTTTTCACCATGGGAAAGTTATAACATGGACCAGACAGAGGGGAAAACTTGAAATCTTACATTGTTTCCAAGGAAGGGTCAAGTGATCTATTAAAACCTTTCTAACGGGCAGTTTACAGACCTACTTTAATGGTTACAGATTACCAACTCATGTACATGTAATTATGAGTAGTGTCTCCCTAAGTGGTAAAGCCAAGTGAACGTTGTACACTTCAACATCTACGACAGTACAGGCCTACGTGAAAAATGTTTGAACAAGATAACAACAGAGTTCAGAGAAAATCAATGAAATGTCAGAGCACAGTTACTTTTACGGGCTATAGATATTTACCTGTAGATGATCTTTGTGAAGGTTTTGTGGTTGGACATGTTGTTTAATGTGTTGATTTCTAAATTCTATACATCGACTATTTCTACATACTGAACATATTTCGAACTGAATAAAAAAAAATAAAATAAATTTGAGTACAAAGAAATCGGAGTATCTATTAGGAATGTGGTTCTTAAAGTGGGCGATATCGCTCCACTCATTTTGATTCCCAGAGGGGCGAAAAGACGAAAAGGGCCACAGGGAGGTGAAAGCGATGTGGGGGGGGGGGAATACAGGGCAGTCAGTGACTTACGTGTAGATGGTTTTTATGAACAGAAAAGCCAATTTACTTTTTTTCCTGCACTTGATAAAAAATGTTTTCTGTTTTGTAATGGATAATCGACACGTCTATTGTCATTAATAAGGTTTTGAATAACTTAACATTATAATTTGTGTGGAATCTTCTAGTGAAATATATCTATTGGGTTTTGAGTAAGGATTTTTGGGGGAGGGGCGGAGGGGATGGTGACAGAAACTTTGGAGCCTAACGGGGGTGATTGTGTGAAAAAGTATGAAAACCGCTGTATAAGAATTTATTCCAGACTGTTGCTTACCAAAGTCTTAAGTCACATTACTGAAAATATCCCACACTGTTTATACACTGATACTTGAAATCATCAATATTTCAGGTGGAGGATATGGAAAAGAATACACAGTGCACTAAAAGTTGTGGGATGTGGAATAAAACTTTATATGATAAGTCTCAGATCTGACACAATATCAGACTTTGGTGCAATTTCTTCATAACTGGTCTCGAAACCTTTACTGACAACTTGCGAATATGCGAATGTTTACATTAATTGTTTGTTTGTTTGTTTTTTTCTTCGTCACCAAAGACTTGGGGGTATGCGAGTAGATCTGGCTTATAGGGACAGGAGACAAAATAGGAGGGCTGGAGAGAGAGATAGAGAAAGGGAAATAGAAGGGACAGAGAGAGTGGAGGAAGAGAGAGAGGAAAACGAGGGAAAGAAAGGGAGAGAGACACAAACAGACAAACAGATAGACAAAGGAGGAAGAAGAGTTTCCCCCGGGTACATCATCTACATCTACTATCATCGTGATAATCGTGGTTGTGGAAGGTGTTGAAGTGATGATGATGATACTTGTGGTGGTAGTGGCAGTAGTGTTGGTGATATTAATTGTGGTAATATTACCACTTCAAATATTTGTGATCAAATTAGCTGTTGTCATAGTAGAAGAAGTAGGAGTAGCAGTGGTAGATGAAGCAGTAGTTGTAGTAGTAGTAACAACAGTAGTAGTGGTTGTAGTAATAGAAATGGTAATAGTAGTAGTAGTGATAGCAGTAGTAGCAATAATAGTTGTAGTAGTAGTGATAGCAGTAGTTGTAGCAGTAACAGTTGTAGTATTAGAAGTAACAGTGGCAGTAGTAGTTATAATAGTGGTATGAATAGTAGCAGTGGTGGTGCTGATGGTGGTGTTAGTAGTGGTAGCCCTCATTGGAATGATTTTCCTCTTCAGGTTTTGTGTACATGTACATTCTTATTAATACAAGAAAATGAATGTAAATTTTAGTATTAAAACATGTAGGAAAGTGAATTACTAGGTCATAATACAAGATACAACTTTCATAACACCTGGGCGTGGTTTAAACGTCTGAGGACAATGCACTTTGATTTATCTGCAATTGTCGGCGTACATTCTTACTGTGTGGGTAACACATGGCCGCACCCAACCTTCCC
>OZ007579.1:7227610-7385110 GCA_963931925.1 Onchidella celtica | reverse complement strand
ACCTAATAGATTCAGATACCTATTTGCCACAGATTCCTAACAGCTTTAGATTCTATCAGCTTCAGGTAGAAAACAGCTTCAGATGTCCAACCACCTCAGATACCTAACAGCTTCATAGCTATCATATCCACATACCTGACAGCTTTAGATTCCTAACAGCTTCAGACACCGAACAGCTTCAGATAATTTACAGTTCCAGACACCTAAAAGATCCAGATACCTAACAGTTTAAGATACATAAAGGCTTCAGATACCTAACGGCTTCAGATGCCTAACAACTTTGGATACCGAACACCTTCACATACCTAACAGCTTGCGATGTTCAACAACTTCGGATACCTAACAACTTCCGATAATTGACAGTTTCAGATAATTTGCAACTGCAGATACCTAACAGCTTCAGAGAAATAACAACATCACATACCCGACAGCTTCACATGCCTGACGGGTTTAGATACCTTACAGTTTCACATAAATAACAACTTCAGATACTTAAACTATTTAGATACCTAAGAGCTTCACATACCCAAGATCTTTTGATACGTGACAGCTTTAGATACATAACATTTTCAGGTAAATAACAACATCAGATGCCTAACAGCTTCAAATACCTGACAGCTTCAGAAAAATAACAACATCAGATATCTTACAGTTTGAGATACCTAAAAATTTCAGATACTTAAGGTATTTAGATTCCTAACAGTTTTATATACCCAAGTTCTTTTGATACCTAAAATCTTCAGGTAAATAACAACATCAGATACGTAACAATTTCAAATATCAGACAGTTTCAGATACCTAACCACTCCAGATACCTAACAGCTTCAGGTGCCTAACAGCTTTAGATACCTAACATCTCCGAATACCTGACAGCTTCAGATATCTAACAGCTTAATAATATGTGTACCAGCTTCAGATACCCAACAGTTTAATATACCTAAGAGCTTTAGATGAGTAACAGATTCAGATAAATCTGCTTTTTAGTAATACACACTATTAGACTAAAGGAAGCAATTTTCATTTTTCTCACTATTATTTCCCACACAATGTGTAGCCAGGGTTCAGGTTTAGATTTACTCAACGTTTGGATCTCTATTGTGATAGTATTAAATTTTTACTATAATAAACAAAAAAAAAATCAGTGAAACAACAGATGGATAATAAGAAGGTTTGTGTAGGGAGAACGTTATCAGCGGTACTCACTAACGTTTTCATCCCCCTCCCCCACCCCCGAACCATCATCCTCATCATCATCATCATCACCATTATAACCCTCATCATCATATATTAATCTTCATCATCATAACCTTCACCATTACCATCATCACAAAAGTATTAGCCTCATGGCCTCAATCACGTTTCGTGAACACCGTCATCAGTATACACAGTTTTACTAAAGTTGTATTGTCTCGCCCTGAAATTCTGGCTAAACAGATGAACATAAAGACATACATACACACAATTTTATTACTATTACATCACCCTCCTACCTTGATTTAGAGACATCACGTCACTCCACTCACCCTCTTCTGAGGCACCATCCAATGTCTCTTGGTCAGCTACTCTCGTACACGCCTCCATTATATCTGTCAGTAATTTCTCCTTCTGTTTTCTGACCTCTGGATTCTGTGGCTCTAATTCCTCAGCTTCTAAGTAATCTGTGAGTGCCAGCTCATAGTCTTTGTTGTTGTGATATGCCTGAGACACAAACAGACCACATAATTATATTCAGTGCTGACATAGGGATACCTCTTCCTGTATGGAACTATACTACCAAGAGAAGTTAATCTGCAACCGTTTGTCCTGTTTGAAACGCGAACTTTTCAGTTTTCAAGAGGTTCAGGTAAATTCTAAGCCTGACGAAGTCTCGTGACCAAAAGCATAAGAATTTCTTTTATGATCGATTTTACTTTTTCCTTCATTGAACAGTTGTTGTTTTTATTTTACCCAATTCAATGGTCTTGTCCACAGCATCCGTCCCCTATTTTTGTACGGAAAATGACGTATGAAAAACTCTCTTTGTCTCCATAGCGGTCAGGAGCGGAGCGGAACGGATGCTGTGGACAAATTTACAGAGGCACAGAGTGTTTTACTTTTTCAAACGTCATTTTCCGTAAAAATAGCGGATGCTATGGACAAGAGCACAAAACCTTACAAAATAGAACTTTTGAGTGTGATATTGATTTCCAGGATGTTCTTAGTAAACGAACTGATATTTTATATTATAACTCCAGTTGCTGGAGGTCTTGACCTGGATACATGGTCGTCATCTGACATGGGCAGTTTTGTCAACTGTCAAGGGAGTGAATTCTTTCTCCTCCTCCCCTTGTCTTTCGTTCATCATTCGTTTCGGTTTTTCCTCTCCCCCAGCAAACATTAAATCCGATAATTGTTTAATTTTTACAGAATTTATTTATCAGGTCATTGCCTTACCCTAACCACACACACACACACACACACACACACACACACACACATACACACACGCGCGCGCGCGCGTATGCCCAATTGCTCATGCAAACATGCATACACAAAAGCACTCACACGCATACAAACTTGAACAAATAAAATCCTTTTTTCGGCATTCCCTCTCCCCCAGCATACATTAAATCCGATGATTGTTTCATTTTTACACAATTTATTTGTCAGGTCATTCCCCTACCCTAACCATGCACACATGTACATACGCCCACTCCCAGGGGCACATAAACACGCACATACACGGTTACACACACGTCCATGCAAACATGCACACACACCCATGCACATAGCACGTGCACAGACGCACCTACCCCCCCCTCCCACACACACACACACATACATATGCACACTCACACACACACACACTCATACACACAAACACTTTCTCCATGCCCTTTCCACCCAATTTCCAATTTAATGTTCTAAACTGTGTCAAAAGAACTGGCACAACTGACCTAACCTTTCTCTCAGAAGTAAATACAGTCACTAAATTTTATCTTAACCTTAACTTAACCGTAACAATCTCAGGACAGATTTCTGACACGTACAGTCGATCCTTAATGTGCCGGGTGTAAACAGAAACAGCTATATAGAACAATTCACTGTTCCTGACTGTCTTTAAGCATTGTTGAGCTGTTGTAAGCAAAAGACATGAGTGCTGATAGCATAAACCTTTTTTTTCAATCCTGAAATCAAAGACTGAGAATATAAAACCATAAGTTTACTACATACCAGTCCTCTTCTGTGGTAAGCCTTGATACTCTCCTTCTCCATCTGTAAGGCCTGGCTGCAGTGCTCTATGACTTTGGCATTGTCTCCCAGCTTTAATTCACAGGCTGCTAAATTCAGGTGTGCCGTCAGTACTAGGTTATCTCTCTTTTCTTTCTCCCCACTGGTTAACGATGTTTGACTGGCCAACAGGTCTAGGACTTGATTGTAACTTCTCCGAGCATCTTCAAACTTTCCTGTCTGAAACATTGATTGTACACATGTGATAGATAAATAGATAGATAGATAGATAGATAGATAGACAGACAGACAGACAGGCAGAGAGAGA
This sequence comes from Onchidella celtica, assembly GCA_963931925.1. Taxonomy (NCBI): domain Eukaryota; kingdom Metazoa; phylum Mollusca; class Gastropoda; order Systellommatophora; family Onchidiidae; genus Onchidella; species Onchidella celtica. The sequence continues at coordinate 7,381,572 of OZ007579.1, read as the reverse complement.
GACAGACAGACAGACAGGTAGATAGATAGATTGACGGATGGATAGATTGATAGATAGATGACAGACAGACAGATAGATAGATAGATATAGATAGTTGGATAGATGGATAAATAGATAGATAGATAGATAGATAGATAGATAGATAGATAGATAGATAGATGGATAGATCGATGGATAGATAGATAGATAGATAGATATATAGATAGATAGATAGATAGATAGATAGATAGATATACAGATAGATAGATAGATAGATAGATAGATAGATAGATAGATAGATAGATAGATAGATAGATAGATAGATAGATAGATATACAGATAGATAGATAGATAGATAGATAGATAGATAGATAGATAGATAGATAGATAGATAGATAGATAGATAGATAGATAGATAGATAGATAGGCATCAACAGAAACTCTACCTTATATAAGTCATTGCCCTCCTGTTTAACTCTTGCAGCCCCCTCCAGTGTAGCGAATTTATCCGCCATTGTTGGGATGAGTTCACTTGTCAAGTTTGGTACTAAAATTAAATTTGTCAAATCTCGTTTGCATTTTCTGTTGACAAAATTTGCATATTTTAACATTATTGTTGTGTCTGGTCAGAATTAAGTCTTTGACAAGGCTGCTCATCCTTAGGCTCATTATAGCCCTACACGAGAGACAGCTTTTTTATCTTCAGGGTTTTTTTTTTGTTAGCCATGACTGAAGTTTGATCAGAACGTGCCACGAGTGTTGGGACATTAGGGACAAAATGTCGTTTTGTTGAAATTTTCACCAGTTTTACCTACAAATAACTTTTGCGACAATGCCTGGATATTTTAAATAATTTGTTGAGATGACCCTTCATCCTTGATACTTCACTTAGTCTCATCGGCATTGACCAATCAAGGGCTATAGGGTAAACTATCGTAATTCCATTTCTTTTTTTTTTGACATTGAGATATCCAGCAAGCTTGTAACCCTGGACAGCCTGCAGATTGTGTTATAAGTTGTGGGTTTAATTCTGAAAACCAAATGTTAAATAAGTTTTTTTTCCTTTCAATGTCACAACAATTCAGTCTGATAAAGAAAGTTATTCAGTTTTCGCCTTTTCCGGAAAAATTTGTTAAAACCAAATTATGACAGTTTAGCACGCGAGCGTGGAAAAATAAATTTTGAGTGAATTTCAGAAGAAGATTTCCCTAAACAGCTCGAATCTTCTCCAATAGTTTATTTTTGTGTCTTGATGGCCTTGACTTCAGGCCTTCTGGCTGTCGGAATTTGGGACAGAGCCAAACATTTTTGATTAGATTAAGATGAGGGGACTGGACTGTGCTGGCCATGTCATGGCGTTGGTTTCATTTTCTTACATGAATTCAATAACTTTGTGTGCTCTTTCCACAGATGCAGTCATCTTCTACTCATTAGCTTGACGGGAATTTCCTGTAATGCCTAACGGACTAGTAATACACATAAAACGTGTATCATGGATTAAAGAATAAAAAAGAACCAAAAAGTGTATGGTCAACACATTGTGCAAAATGTGTCAGGAAAATTTCCCCAAATTGTCCCATTTTCACGTCTTCGCCCCCTATAGACCCCCCCCCCCCCTTTTTTCCCCTTGTCGCCCTTTCCCTTGTTTTCGGCCCCGAGGAATGGGCGATATCACCCACGTTGAAAACTAATGTTTTACAGTATATAACAGGAAGGAATAGTGGATTTATTTCATTAGTTATCTGAACAACATTTTAGTAAGTTTTGTTTTATTTTTTATTTTTTATTTATTTATTTATTTATTCATTTATTTTTGCTACCTACACCACACATCATTGTCCATGTGTGGACAGACAGGAATTTACAAAATGAGAGGCCTAACACAATAGAGACGTTACTCAATGAGTCACTCTTGCTCGCAAAGTTTTATTGAACCATGGTGAATTGTTCTCTACATTCAGATTTTTTCAGTATGTTTAGAATCAGTTTTGTGAGAAGCGGAACTTTATTATCATATATTGCCCATAGGTGAATAAGTATTACATGAAAATATGCTACCTATTGGTAGTAGCATGTCAAATATCATGATTTTCTCATTGCAAAACTGCGGGCTGTACAATGCCGTACAAACAAGTTCTATTTCCACTGTGGCCGAATACAAACTCTCTTACATGGAGAAATGAACCAACATTGGCCAGTATAGAACAAAAGTATCACCAGACTGGCCCAATCCCATCTAGGCTAAGAGAGTCAACTGAGGTCAGTACTCAGTCCAGCCCATAAAAACAATTAAGTCATACATGTTCAGACAATGCTATCGTAACAGGACATTCGAATCAGCCAGTTAAACTTTCAATTTTTTCAATGTATGAAAGTCTGATACGCTATTATATCAGTAGTTCACATTATCCTGTCGTAGCAAATAGCTGTCGGTCACAAGTATTATTACACTAGACACATGTCATTTGATATAATACAGAACCCTTTTAAACAATTTTAAATATTCACATGAGTAGGATATGTCTGAAGTAGATTTAAATGTTTACCTGTTTCAGCGGCTCCCAGCCCAGATCGCTGTTCCTTTAACACAGTGAAATATTCCTCCTCTGGACACAGGATTAATTTTACTAAATTATCATCACATATTTATTTAGTATTTGGACGACGATGATTTATCTAACAGAAGCATAAAATTTCTCACGATAGAATTCATACACAGATCATAATGAAGCTCTGGTGCGTGGTGCGGTGGATTTGAGCAAACTGAAAATATACACGGCTTTATATTCGGAAAGGTTGGCTTGGCTGCACAACTACGTTACAAGATCGCGTGACTTGCCACGCCCGTAAATCGTACTCGGGTATTCCAGTTACAGGAGAAACGACACGTCACTGGTTTCCCCAAGACATTCCAACTGCCGGAGGCAATTTTGAAGCCCCAATGTTAATGTACATCAAGAACGCCAAATCTACGAGCATTTTGAGTGTTGACATTATGTTTTAGCAAGTATTAACTGTTATATATCCATATATAATCAAGGGAAATTATGCATACATGTAATTTACTTAGTTACTGCCCTTGGTTAGACCTACACTTAATTACGTAGTAAGGGAAATAATTTACCTCTTATGCGTTGTGTGATTAATTAACACCACCACTTTACTTACATTACTTTTCATGTTGCATTGCTCTCAGTGAGTTGGTAATACATTAGGTCACCTATTCTAAAGTATGAAAGTGTGTGAATGACTTTATCTTTATTGATATTTGGTGACCCTCATTACTCTATGCATTATTATGTACATCTACTGCGATACTGTATATAACTAATGACCTGTAAATATTACCAGAATAAAGTTGCTTATCTTCCCGGCTACAACTGACTTCTCTTTGTTTGTTATCACCACATAACAAATTGGCGACGAGGATGGGATCTTCACAAGTTCTGATGTCACTCACGTTCTGAAGCCTACTAGTACTACAAGAACCCAAGCCAGCCAAGCCTTACAAGCGGAAGGAAGCCAATACAAGCCTGCGGAATCAGACCAGCAGCAAGCCAAGCAGCTTCAGTACCCAAGCCAGCTCACGGACCAACCACCCGGATCCAAGTAGCGGACCTGAAGCTGTACATAGAGCCAAGCAACGTCTCGGCTAGCTCTAAAACACCGAGTAGCTCGCTCTTAGCTATCTCGAATTGTAAACCGCCAGTCAGCTGTGCCAAGTAGCCCAGCCGTGACTCAAGATGCCGAAGACTCCAGCTGCAGAAACGTCACAAGAAGACCTCATCACTTTGCTGCGTAATCAGATGGAACAGCAACGAGAACAGATGGAACTGCAGCGACAGCAGATGGAAGCACTGATGTCTTTGGCTATGAACAAGCCAGTCACCAACACCAAGTTCGAAGCATTTGATTCAACAATAGAACTGTGGTCAAATTACTGGGCAAGGTTTACCACCTTCACAAAGGCAAACTCCATACCAGAAGCAAAAAAGGTTGACATTTTTCTGACCAACCAGAACAGTGAGGTCTACAAGATGCTAAAAAACCAAGCTTCTCAACAGACCCCGCCGATAGACGTCAACGAAATAACCATTGAAACTATCAAGACCTGGATGGGGGAACATTTCGACCCCAAACGTTTCGTTGTGCGGGAAAGATTTAAATTTTGGACCTACACTGACAGAAAGACTGCAGAAAGTGTGCACCAACTGGCTGCTCGCATTCGTCAAGAGGCAGCGACTTGCGACTTCGCATCAATCCAAGACCCACTTGACGAGGCCATGCGTACACGATTTGTCTGCTCCATTAAAAATGAAGCGGTCATAAAGGCACTGTTCAAGATTAAAGATGACGAACTGACCTTCAGCAAGGCAGTAGAGGTGGCGGCAGAGGTCGAGGAGGCGTCAAAGGTGGCCAAAGAAACATCCGGTACCAGTGACGGCGAAGTCTTCAAGCTCAATCAGAGAAGAAAATGCAAGCAAAACCCTCAACAGCAAACTCAAGTCCAGGGCTATCCATCAATGTTTAAAAAGTCAAGCAAACCGACAACGAAGAAGACTGTTTGCAGCAGATGCGAAGGACAGCACAGCCGAAATGAGTGCAGGTTCGCTAACGCCGTGTGCCATTTCTGTAACATAAAAGGGCACATAGAGTCAGCTTGTCGGAAGAAGAAAAGTCAACAACGTCCGATCAAGAGGATACAAACTGTCCGTTGGAATACAGCGGGACCAATCACCGAGACATGCTGCGTCAACAACCAGCCTGTCCAGTTTGAAATCGACACTGGTTCTAGGGACAACTTCATTTCAACCAAGACATGGCGCAGTTTGAAGTCCCCTAAACTCACCACTGTGAAATGCCAGTACAAGTGTGCCTCAGGTCAGAAACTACCAGTGACGGGCGAAATATTTCTACATACATCGTATGCCAAGACAACTTGTATACAGAAATTCGTCGTGACACAGATGGACTTTAACCTGCTTGGAAGAGCAACCACAAAGCGATTGGGAATCTCAGTGGACAATCTCCTACACAAAGTTATCGACGATTTGAAACCGGATGCAGTCCTGCAGACATCCTGTCGAAACTGGTGTGCGGAATTCCTGATGCTGTACAGACGTACACCTCTACCATGTGGATCCAGTCCCAGTCAACTACTGAATGGCCGTCAAATCAGGACCAAGCTTGATGTCATCCTTCCCGCGAGAGAACGACATGCCAGTCCGCCCGATGCCGTCGACCAGACTCCAGATGTTCCACCAGCCCGTCGAAGACAACGCAGACGACAGAAAGCTATAGTCAAATCTGCCGACCGTCAACCGAAGTTCAACGTTGGTGATCCCTGCTTCGCTTTGTCTTTCAAAGGGGGGCGTAAGGACAAATGGAAATCTGCATAGGTGACGGCAACCATTGGCCACAGCCTGTTTGAAGACAAGATTCTACCAGATGGACCAATTTGCCGCCGGCATACAGATCAGCTACGTCCTCGACGACAGAGACATAGAGACTGATTTGTTTGTAAAGGTTCAGAAACCTACCGCACCATTCTGACATGGGGTGGCAAGGACTGAACCTATGACAGAGTACGGAAACCTACCACACCATCCTGGCATGGGGTGGCAAGGACCGCACTCCAGGACTGACGTGTCCGTAAACCTACCACACTATCCTAGCATAGGGTGGATAGGAGCGGACGAGACCGAGACCTACCACACCATTCTGACATGGGGTGGCAAGGACCGATCTCGACAAGACGCGACTTTATCATGTTTATGTAGCATGAATTTTAGTTTTAGCCTTCACCATATGTACTTCAGGCTAGAAGGGAGGTGTTATATATCCATATATAATCAAGGGAAATTATGCATACATGTAATTTACTTAGTTACTGCCCTTGGTTAGACCTACACTTAATTACGTAGTAAGGGAAATAATTTACCTCTTATGCGTTGTGTGATTAATTAACACCACCACTTTACTTACATTACTTTTCATGTTGCATTGCTCTCAGTGAGTTGGTAATACATTAGGTCACCTATTCTAAAGTATGAAAGTGTGTGAATGACTTTATCTTTATTGATATTTGGTGACCCTCATTACTCTATGCATTATTATGTACATCTACTGCGATACTGTATATAACTAATGACCTGTAAATATTACCAGAATAAAGTTGCTTATCTTCCCGGCTACAACTGACTTCTCTTTGTTTGTTATCACCACATAACATTAACATTATTCAGTCATTAATGATCATGTTGTTGGTGAATGTTGAATAGAATGCAGTTATAATTCCAGAACGATTACAGAATAATCGAATCTTTAAACACCAGTACAAATACTCAGTCAGTGACTTCATTTGGTGCAAGGCGGTACATGAAAGGAAACTATTTTTAGAAATTATGCAAGAGGAGGCCGGAGACACAGGATACCAAGCAGCGAGACGAATCAATAGGTCATATTTCAAACGTCAGCCTGAAAGTTTTATCATCTATGTCAACATAAATTGAAAGGAAAAGAGTAGAACTCACCGTATTTATAGGCACGCAACTTGAGGGCATTATAATGGGAGAAGGAATGGTTCGTCTTGGTATTCTGTGTCTCGGAGGACACACTGCCTTGCATCTGATTTTCATTCCCTAGATCTTGGGATTTTGGATGTTACCTTGGGATTTTCGCATTTTTTTTCTTTTGTTTAGATCTTTGGATTTTTGATGTTACCTTGGGATTTTCGCATTTTTTTTCTTTTGTTTAGATCTTTGGATTTTTGATGTTACCTTGGGATTTGGGTTTTTTTTCTTTTGTTTAGATCTTGGGATTTTGGATGTTACCTTGGGATTTGGGTTTTTTTTTCTTTTGTTTAGATCTTGGGATTCTGGATGTTACCTTGGGATCTGGGCATTCATTTTTTTATTTATTTATTTATTTATTATTATCATTATTTATATATATGTATTGGGATTTTTCCTACTTTTTGTATATTTACTGTTTTTCAGAATATAAAGAAGAAAGAAAGGATGGTTGTAAGAAAGAAGAAACAAAAACAAACAAGCCCATGAACTGAACATTAAATCTCCCAGCTTTCTGTACTTGAGTAAATAAATGTTAACCTGTTACATGCATCAGATCCTGGGATCCACCACTAGGATATCCCAACCACAGAAAATGCTCCCCTAAATTGACGTCATAAAATTGCCCATCCGTCACTCACTGCGTGATTGCAATTCTGAAAAGGTGTATCTGGCTTAATGGGCAATGGGACAATTTTAGATTGCCTGTTTGTCAGGATCTTTTACCTGGCGTCATCCACGAGCTAATTACTAGCATTGCGTAATTTAGATTGAATATACGACAAAATTATAAATTTTCAATGTATGTCTTTGGGTTAGAAAAAAAATCTTGGGATCTTTTTCACCTCATTTTTGAGGCCTTTTTATCTGACATTCGGGGCATCTTTGAATGTCTTCACCGGTAACTCTGCCGTCTTTAACAACAGCTGTAATCTTGTTTCAATAAATGGATTCGCGCTATTAGTTTAGAGAAGTAAAGACGAATGAATTTTAGTTTAATTATTGCGTTAACTGATCATTGAATTCTTCGTGATGGCAGCTGTTAATCAATGATTAACTAATTTATTTATTCTTTAGGTAATCAGTTGCTATATATTTATTTTCATGTAAGTTATTTACCTTTGTCTCTGTCGTCACGTTTTTCCCTGTCCAGACAAATTCACATTGTTTTCTTGTGGCTGAGTTTATTTTCCAGTCAGAAGTTCATGTAGATTGACTTTTCACATCTCCGAGATGTTCATGGCTTTCTCAATGTGTAGGACCCCTTTTTTTCTTCTTTAAATTTCCTTTACTGGTAACTGCCAAGTTCTAGGAACGGGTATAAATAAACGAAACAATTTGGAGCAAATTAACATTGATCGGCCTCATAAGACATCGAGTTGGCAAAAACTTTAAAAAAACACACACACACACTATGTAGCTAAGGAAAACGATTTTATAGATCAGAAAAGGAAAAGTCGAAGCCACAGGACCGCGATCTCTCACGTAGTTAATAACCATTGCGCTATGGAGGACGTATTATAGCTTTCCTCACTTTTCTGTATTGGTCATGACAAAGAGTTCATCAAATCCACGCCTGTTATCCAAAATGTTCATGTTTGAGGTCTATTTAAAAAAAAATTGAAACTGAACAGACCTGGAACACAGACTTCAAGGAGTCCACGAGAAAGGTTTAACATGTCCGAATTCAAAGAGCCGGCAGGAAGTAATGGACTCAAGGGAACGCGTTGGTTTAGACTCTAGAGGCAAGGTGCTCGCCTCTCATGCCAAAAATTTTCTGGGTTGGATTCCCGGTCGGTGCAGGCGTTTTGGAATTTTAGGGGAAAATTCCTGTCCTTGATCCTAATTCCTATGGTTGGTAGGGTCCTATGGTTGGTAGCACCTAGTCTTCTCGGACAAGGACGAAAAACCCGCATGCACGTTGCGCAAGTTAAAGATACCTTGACTTTTTCCTATGTTTGCACACTACATATTGTGTAAATATTTAGAGATATCATTAGAATAGTTGAAACCAGAGTCCCCTAAGTGAATTAAGTCTTTATAACATACCCTCAACCCTTTATTTGTATTGCCATACTATTAAAATTTAATGATTTCAAGGAGCCCGTTTGCCATTCAAATTTATTTTGGAGAGAAAATTTAATTATTTCATGGACCAAGTTTTGCCCAAATTGTGACAGAAATTAGTTCAAATTCCAATGCTAACTATGTTGTCATGACACGGCCAATGCTATCTTTCATATTTTGCAGTTGTAACTGCATAGGGATAACAGCATGGGAGCAATCATATATCGTAGACTGTATTCAGAATTCAATTTTCATGTTTTGGTTTTATTTATGTGATAGAACTAAGTACATGTAAAATGTTAAGTGTTCCATACATTTTTTTTTTTAAAACTGGAATTTATTTTCACAATATAAGCTTTGGATTAACTTGTCACACTCACAGCCACACATAGCATTTACCCACTCAAACTCGAACACTGGAGTCAAAGTAACACAGAATACACCTAATTTGTTTCACGGGCCTTAGCATATAAAAAAAGTACACATTTATTCAAGTTATAGTAACGAGTTGAAGTAAAAGTTGATACTCCAATAGTGCAAGTGTGCACACCGCCATGCACACACCTGAAGTATTGGTAAGCGAAGTCCTTCTTGTGGTGGCTTTTTAAATCATTCAGGGACCGGCTTGATGACTCCACCGACTTTCCTCTTGCAGCTTCCACCCATTTCTTTCATAACACAAAAATGCTTTCTAGCCTTTACAATACTCAGAAAATCTTCAAAATTCTAAGTTTCTCTCCTAATCGAATCTTTTGTTCTCTCCGCCATCTTCTTTCCCCGCAAGAAGGCCAAACCTGCCTTTGACGTCATCATTTCATGTTGGACCATTGTTTACACACGTTGTGTGAACCATCGTCTGGTCAAGCGTTTACACACATCTTTTTTTTTTTCTGTAGCATTAAAGCAAGTCATACCTGCGGCCTCGACCAAATTCCAAGTTGCAGCATATTTAATAGGAAGTGCAGGTACTGCAATGTGAAAAGCAAATGACGTTTTAATGAGCAATCAATGAATCACTCTGTGAAGCAATATCTCCTGGGCGCTAGGGCGAAAGAAAACTGAATATCAGTAAAGACTGTCTTCATATAGAAATATTCCGGTATTCATACATCCTTTTTGCAAATTGGTTTTGAGAGACAGCAATAAATAATTGAATTGCACTCCATGCCCCCCCCCCCCTTTTTCCACACCCAAACACATACACAAACACACACACACACACTCACACACACACTCACACACACACACCATGTGACATGTTTAGAGTTTAGAGTAGCTCCTGTATCATGTCCATTTCCTTCACTTTCTTGTAAGCAAGTAGAAAAATGGCAATATGTTAGTGATACGCTCAGTTTGTGGCCTGCTAGATACTTTTCTTCGTTAAAAAGCTGTATATCTATTTGTCTCTTTACGGTACTTTGGGCTCCAGAAGGTTAAAAATGTCTTACAAATGTACTTGAAATTGACAAGAGACTCTAAATTTCATGTGATTACATGTCTAGAAAAGGCGCCAGTGGAATGATTACATTTTCAAAGCAAGTGACCTGATTTCAAAAGAAAGCAAACAAAAAACAAAAAACTTGTGCAAATGCAAAAATTCTGATCAACATTAATAGAAACTTTTCACCCGTTTCGCCCACTCGGAGAAAGTTTATCTGGCGAAAAAAATAAGCTTTCATGTCAGGAAACTTTTATTTCAATCATTATTTTCATTGTATCGTGATCACTGGCAGCAACTCTTGATGACGTGAATATAATGTCTATCCACAGGTGTGCACAAGTCTTTTCAGCTTGCCGTAGAATGTTCAACAGAAATCTTCCTTCAGATCTTTTCTATAAAGCGAGAAGGCGTTGGCTGGAAAATTCTGTTCAGATTTCTGACCTGTGACTCCAGAGACGTCAATAAGATTTAATGCCACCTCTGTAGTTTTGTATACACTTCTATGGGATCCCTTGCACCACACAAAGAAGTAAATATAAATATAGTTACGTGACAGTTTTGCACTTGGCGTAAAGAAAAGCAGCAAATAAATGTAAATTCTTCAGGTCTCCTATAATTGTGAAAATCTGAATGACCCCTGGAGTTTCCCACGTCCTCCATATTTTTCTCTGTATGTTTTCAGCACTCTAAGAACTTGTTGACAGAGGTGACGTTAATCTGTAAACACTAGTAAAATTCCGCTTGTTAGTGAAGAACACAGAAGGGAAAAAATTGAATTGGCTGAAATCGGTCAAAGTTGTGTTTTTTTTTTTCAAAGTCAATTTTGTATAGATCTAGCTGGTGTTCGTTTTATGGCGAAAAGTTTTGTTTGAGTGTTTGTGTGTGAGTGTGTGTGTGTGTGTGTGTGTGTGTGTATGTGAATATGCGAGGGTTAGGGAAGGTTTCCAAAAATCGTCAAGGCGATCTATCTATCTCATCTATATCAAGGCGATCTATATATCTATCTCATCTATCTATCTGTCTGTCTGTTTGTTTGTTTGTTTGTTTGTTTGTTTGTCTGTCTGTCTGCCTGCCTGTCTGTCTGTGTATCTATCTATCTACCTATTCCGCTTGACATTCCCGGCAAAGTCTTGTTTCTCCACGTATCGGAGATGATGAAGGAAAGTGTGCATGTTCAGCTGGTCAGGGTAACAGTTGCTAGTAAGTGCGAGTGGTGATGGTGATGCTGTTTTTATTATTGAGGACGTCCGTCTCTGTGAAAGAAATGATCATGGCCCATGTCCCGTATATCCAGATGTGTCAATTACGTGAGTGGTTCTCTTTCTATACTCTGATCATACTCGCGTGTATTTCTTGGTGGCTGTGGTAACAATAATGAACACACACACACATACAGAGAGAAAATGTTGCTGTAGTAGATTTCTGTTTCATTAAAGTATTTATAGAATTTGATGACGTCAGCGAGATCGCAGAAAACAGAAATGAAAGAAGTTTAAAGAAAACCTGTTAAGGCCGTCTCTATTCAGTAAGTTGACGCAGGTAATTATACATCGACCAAATTTCTGTGTGAATTATCGTTACCATTCTCGTATAATATCCTGTTTAGAGTCAAGCTTGTCACATAACCCACTCCCCCCCCCCCCCCCCGGGTGTTTGTGTAGATCATTTATGTGGGACATTAATTTTTTCAAAGCCAGCAATACAAGACGCCCGATCAATACTTTATTTCTATAGCTTTAGGCGGTAACTTTAATGGCCAAGGTTGTATAACGTAAGCATTTAAATTAGGCAGAGCCTCCAGTACTGTCGAATTAAGGAATGTTCTATATAGAGACCACCAAACATACTTTTTATAGAAACTGTACAAAACATCCGGGGGGAACCTTTAGGTAGATGTCTTGGCTTTGACTGTTTGGTACTGAAAACTGTTCCTGGTTGATTGAATCTTGTTATGACTTCTCTCTCTCTCTCTCTCTCTCTCTGTATATATATATATAATATATATATATATGTCAGGTCGGCATAGCTGCTATTGCATGACAGTGTGCAATACTACCTGGTACTGTCCGCACTGCCTTGTGTGTGACTCGGGAGTGTCAAAGGCTGGGGGAGAAAACCCTGATAAAAAACCGCACTGCCTTGTGTGTGCCTCGGGAGAGTTAAAGGCTAGGGAGTAAACCCAAACAAAATCCGGTGGGAGGGACCCCAAGGCAGTTGGTGGGGAGGTCTGTTCCAATCCATCATCTGGCATCCCCTGCAGCTCTATGCGATTCCAAACGTATTGGCTATGCCTTTCCCTTGGATTAAATCTGTGGAGAAGAGAGGGGGTCTGTGCAAAATGGGCTAGGCACAGGTTCCATACTTTTTGCCCAGGCTAATGCAGCATACAGAGGGAGAACACTGCCAACCTGGGCAAATACAGTGTACAAAACCCATGCCCAAAAAGCTCTCACAGCTCTATGTCAACACGGAGATGTCACTCTGTCATGGGTAATGCTCTCACAGCTCTATGTCAACACGGAGATGTCACTCTTTCATGGGTAATGCTCTCACAGCTCTATGTCAACACGGAGATGTCACTCTGTCATGGGTAATGCCATGAAAACAACAAGGGGAGGGGCAGTTACAGGTTTTAAGTTTTCCCAAATTGGCGAAGGGGAAGGCGCCAGGGGCCTCTTCTATCGGTGGGAGTGACTATTTAGTTACACTGGTCAGCTACCGCCCGCCTTAAGCTGAGCAGCTCTCAGCCAGTTGGGTGCCGACCCGCCACATCTGCCTGCCTCATTGGGTACATGGGGATAGATCAAAAATCGAAAAGTTGATGTAAATGATGTACCTCGCTCAAAACGAAAAAACCAAATAAAAATTAGCACTTGGAACGTTAGGACCATGTGCCCTGGACTTGACCAAAACATCGATATGACAAAGAACGACTCATTAAGAAAAACTGCAATAATAGACAAAGAATTGCTTAGGCTGAAAGTGGACATCGCAGCTTTACAAGAAACCAGACTGGCAGATACTGGTACACTCAAAGAGCAACACTACACATTTTTTTGGAAAGGACTTGACTCGAACCAACCTCGTCGTCATGGTGTTGGCTTTGCCATCAACAATCGCCTGCTCAGTTCCATCAACACACCCACTGGAAAGTCTGAAAGACTCATTTCCCTAAGATTACGCACAAAAACTGGTCACACCAACATAATCTGTGTTTACGCACCAACGCTTATGTCATCAGCAGACGATAAGGACCAGTTCTACAACATGCTAAACGAAATGTATGCCACCATTCCGAAAAACGAATCAGTAGTTCTCTTAGGAGACTTCAACGCAAGAGTTGGCGCGGACCATCAGTCTTGGCCTGTTTGCCTAGGACACCACGGCGTAGGCAAAATTAACGAAAATGGACAGCGTCTCCTGGAATTCTGTTCACAAAATAACTTGTGCATTACCAACACCTTCTTCAAATTGAATGACTCAAAGAAAGTTACGTGGCAACACCCAAGATCAGGACATTGGCATCAATTGGACTTGATTATCACCAGAAGGAAAGATCTGAACACGGTTAAATCAACAAGGAGCTTCCACAGCGCTGACTGCGATACAGACCACGCCCTTGTGATCAGCAAAATGCATACAAAGCCAATGAGAATATTTAGGAGCATCACGAAACGACAACCCAAATTAAACATTACAAAAGCAAAACAAGAAGACTGTAAGAACGCTTTCACAAGAGAATTTAGTAACATCCCGGTAAATGATATGGAATCACCAAGCGTGGATGAAACATGGAACACAATTAAGACCAACATATATAACAGTGCCTCAACAGCTTATGGTACAAAGCCATCTTTCAGACATGATTGGGTTGGAGAAAACTCCACCACACTTCTTCCCCTGTTAGAAGAAAAGAGGAAAATGATGCTTGAATACAAGAAAGATCGCTCGCAAAGCAACAAAGACAAATTCAAACACATCAAGGCAAAGGTTCAAAGTGAAACAAGAAAATGCGCCAATGAGTACTGGACCAAGTTAGGCTCTGAAATTCAATCGGCCTCTGATGCAGGAGACTCCAGAAACATGTATGAAAAGATTAAAGTTGCACTAGGACCAACCATTTCAAAAAGTGCCCCCATCAAGACAGAAAACGGCCAAGAACTTACCGACAAGAAGGAACAACTGGAGAGATGGGTCGAACATTATTCCAAACTATATGCAAACGAAAAGCCAGCAAATCAAGGCTTAGAAGAAGCAGTCCCAAAGCTACCTGAAATGACGGATCTGGATGTGGAACCAACAATGAAAGAACTCTCTGAAGCCATCCAGGATATGAAAAATGGAAAAGCTTGTGGAGAGGATAACATTCCAGCTGAAGTCCTCAAAGAAAACCTTGAAACACTATTACCACACCTATACCACCTACTAATCGTGTGCTGGAAAACTGGAACAATTCCATCCGATATGAAAAATGCAAAAATTGTAACTCTTTACAAGAATAAAGGAGACAAAGGGGATTGTAACAATTACCGCGGCATATCATTGATGAGTATTACAGGGAAAGCGTTCGCCAAAATCATACTCAAACGATTACACAGGCTCGCTGAAAGAATCTTACCAGAATCCCAATGCGGATTCAGAGCAGAACGATCAACTGCAGATATGATATTTACAGTCCGTCAACTACAGGAAAAATGCAGAGAACAAGGAAAACCACTGTACATGGCTTTCATAGATCTGACAAAAGCCTTCGACACCGTAAGCAGACCATCGCTTTACATTGTACTGAAGTCCATTGGATGTCCACCACAGCTATTGAAGCTGATCATCTCCTTTCATGACGACATGAGTGCATGCGTCCAGTTTGACGGAAACATCTCAGGTAAATTTGCAGTGAAGACCGGAGTAAAACAAGGATGTGTACTGGCACCAACTCTATTTGGAATTTACTTTGCAGCACTCCTACAGTTCGCTTTTCAAGACTCCACAGATGGTATTTTCATCCGAACAAGATCAGATGGGTCTCTGTTCAACTTGGCCAGGTTAAAAGCAAAAACAAAGACTCGTGAAATCATGCTGCGTGAACTCCTCTTTGCAGACGATGCTGCAGTAGTAGCCCAAAACAACGAACAACTGCAAAATATGATGGACTTATTGTCAAATGCATGCGACCTCTTTTCCTTGACAATTAGTGTTAAAAAGACAGAGGTAATCGGACAAGGTACACTATCTCCTCCCGACATTTCATTGAACGGCAACAAGATCAACTCAGTTGAAAAGTTTACCTATCTTGGCTCCACAGTAACAGTATCATTATCCCTGGATGAAGAACTAAACGCCAGAATTGGGAAAGCAGCTACAACTGTTGGCAGGTTATCTCAGAGAGCTTGGAACAACAAAAAGCTGACAATCAAGACCAAAATTCTTATTTATCAAGCTTGTGTCATCAGTACCTTGTTGTATAGCTGCGAAACGTGGACCACCTATACAAGACACGAAAAACGATTAAACAGCTTCCATCTTCGCTGCCTGCGGAAAATCATGGACATCAGATGGCAGGACAAAATCACCAACAGCGAAGTTCTCAAACGAGCAAAGCTCACCTCAATTCAAGCAACACTGAGAACAAGACGACTCAGGTGGATAGGACATGTCAAAAGAATGGATGATAGTAGAATCCCAAAGCAGATACTGTATGGTGAGCTAAAAGAGGGAAAACGTCAAAGAGGTAGACCAAAACTACGTTTCAAAGATATCTGCAGGACCACACTGAAAGATTTTGGGATCGATGAAAAATCATGGGAAAATGTGGCAGAAGATCGAATGACCTGGAAGGGAGCCGTCAGGAAAGGTGCTGCCAAATTTGAAAAAAATCAAAGAGAAATTAGGGAAGAAAAAAGACAGAAAAGGAAGGAAAAGACAAATGAAGTCACAAACGAAGGCGAGTATATGTGCTCACTCTGTGACCGAAGATGTAAATCGAATATCGGACGGATTAGTCATGAGAGGAGCTGCTCTCGGCATCTGTCTTGAAGTCAGAAAATGCTGCAAAGACCGTCTGCAAAGACGAAAAGGGTCGTATATACATATATATATGTATCTCTATATCTCTCTATCTATCTACCGATCTATCTATCTATTTATCTAGCTATCTATCTGTCTGACTGTCTATCTATCTATCTATCTATCTATCTATCTATCTATCTATCTATCTATCTATCTATCTATCTATCTATCTATCTATCTATCTATCTATCTATCTATCTATCTATCTATCTATCTATCATTTCAATTTCTCCTTTTTTGGTAAGTTACATGTTTTTTTTTGCTCATGAGGTACTTTGCAATATACAACCCTCCCCCCTCCCCCCACATTAAAAAAAAAAAAAAAACTGTATTACCACCCCAGATATGAACGTACAATCTATTGCAGTTTTTTAATACTGTTTTGTTGCACATGCACTGAAAATAAAAATAAAAATCACACTGCTGCTGTAACAAATTCAGCAAAAAGAAAGAAAAAATATGTCAAATTATGAAATTTGTGTTTAATATGTTTTGACTTTAAATTGTGAGCCACCAAATTGTTGGACAGTTTCCAATGAACTACTTTTTTGGGTCTCTCTAGAACGTTCTCCAACATTCCGTCATTACACTACACTGAACAATATGCCAAATATTTTGAGTTCATACGCAATTCTACTGTATTTTTGAAGCTGGAGTCAGGAAAATCATGGTTGAAAACTAAGAGGAATCTGAGTTAAAAACAAAGGCGTTAAAATGTGACATCTACAGTTTTCTCACGTTTTATCTTATGTATATTTTATCTTTCATCTTATTTTTCCTTGCTTTGGCTGTAGACAGCATCGTCGTCCTACATCTATCCACATGCATAAATTATTAACACATTCCCCACTTTTGAACATGAAATGCATTTTTATTAGGCCACCCTACAGTAACCAAATTTTGTATGTTGGTTTCTAATGCCGTGATGGGTGCACAAAAGATTGCATGTTTTTTATCGTTTTCTTTTTCAATCTCTTGCGTTTCCTTTCTGTCGCTGACAGCTTGTGTCCGATCCTTTTTTTTTCTTATGAGTACATGACCCATGCCATGAACACTGCGTGCTGGCTACTTTAAACTACTCAACATACTCTTTATTTGAAATCACAGAGGAAATAATATTATTAAATATATTTTGCTCTTTTTAAAATCTATACATATCAAAATAAATGCGTCTGTGTTTGTGTGTTAACAAAAAAAGTGCTGAAAATACACTGTATTGGCTGATATAGCTCAGATTTACATGAAATTTTGAACTGGCCTTCTTTCCGCCCGGCAAAACTTCTTTGTTTGCATTGGAGACTGCACACGATAGAAGGTATTTTTTTAAAGTTTGCTTTGTGTAGCTGACTGCTCTCCTCCGGTTCTCCTTTCACAAAAGCATTAGCCTATGACGTCATCATTTCTGTCCGATGTGTTCACTACATAGAGATACTATCTCTATGGTACACTATGACACTAACTATCCAGTGCGGAAAGCTTTCAGTAGGTGCTTTATAGTGTCCTGCCGCGCGTGAGTTCTGAAGCAAGACTATATTGTATTACGGGAAATTATTGACATCAGAGACAGGAAGAGAGAAAGGTGGGTACAGGGTTTATCTCGGGTAATCGCGGGTGCTTCATCTATCGTCTAGATCTATGTAGGTCTATCAATAAGAGCGAATGTGTGTTTGTCTGTGGGTTCGCAAAAAAAGTACTGGCTCATACAATTCGGATTTACAAAACGTTTTTGAATATGCCTTCCTTTCGCCCTGCACAAGATTCTCTCTTCCATTGGAGGCTCCAAATTGTAGGGATGTTTTTTGCTGCTTTTTTGTTTTTTTGAGTTTGCTCTGTGTCACTGTCTGCTTGTCTCCGATAGCCTCCCCCCCCCCCCCCCCCCCTTTTTTTTTTTTTTCACGAGCACATGCCCTGTGACGACAACACTTTCTGCCGACTAATTTAAACTATTCGACGTGCTCGCGGCTAAAATTAGAAAACGGGAATATCCTACTACCTTACAATGATTTCAAGCTGACGGCAATACTTAAATGTTAGTTTTTATTATTTACTCCAATAAATAATTCATTGTTTACTGATTAAAATTCCTGTTGTTTTTTTTTTAAATTCTAGACCCTTAGTCATATGGACCAAATGCCAAAGAAGCTCTCCACAAGAGCAAGCTTTAAAGTTCGCCCCGAGGGCGATTTGTAAACTGGTGATTTATGAAGTAAAATCAGAAAGAAAGTAGAAAAGGAATGTGAAAAAAAAGTATGTATTATTTAATATAGGTCTGAAATAAAAGTATACCATATACATAGTTTTATCCAGTACTGTGAACAATGAAATTAAACACAAACATTCCTAATGTGGCCTCATACCAGTATGAGACAGTCCCAAGCCTGTAAACACAGAGGGGGAATGCATTACGATTACCAGTACAACTCGATTACAAATCGTTAGGTTCGCACATGCAATGCTTTAATTTTTGTTGAACCACTATAGGTTCGCAAGTGTAATGTTTAAATTTGCTCAAAATTTAATAGGTTCGCAACTGTGATGTTTTGAAAAATAAGGTTCGCAACTGTAATGCTCCCCCCAGACTGGGCTATGGGCTGGTTGTGAAAACCTCATCAAGCTGGAAAAGAGTAATTAATAAGTTGTATTCAAAGGGTTCAGGGATCAACTCAAGACAGCCCGCTGGACTTAAAGCGTTTACCATGTATGTGGACTTTGGCCAATATAATAATATGATACTTATCTCCCAGCTGTTGTTGTATTATAGATGCGTCGTAAATATGATAAAATAAAACAGCAAGATCTACCTCAAACTGCTTCAAACATTCACGGGGAAGAGTTCCGTAGGTCCCGATGACTCTGTCAAAATATTAGAACGAATGTTGTTACAAGTACCTACGGTCCTCACGTTTTTGGCATTAGGGGTACGTATTTTAAAGCCTTTTGTGGCCGCAGAGCCAGAGAGCGCCTCGCGGAATGCTCCTAACCACAGCCTTAATTAATTATGATTAATTATTCTTTCCCATTCTCTTTTTGTTTTCCTCCCTTTTTTTAAATTTTGGTTGAAAGGGTAGGGGGCAGGGTTGGGGATTCGATAAGATTTAGGGTTGAGGATAAGGGCAGGGCTAGGGATAGTATGTATGCGTACGTTCCCTTAACGTTAAACGCTTGGGGTGCGGAGGTACTCATAATAACAGATCACAAGCCCTAACTTCTGGGCCCTTTGTTGCTGTCATCAGAGAAAAGTTATCGTGAGTGCCTCATCATGAATGTGTAATATGCGTGGCCTTCTGTGGCAAAACTGGTACAATCTCTTTCTCTCACTCTCTTTCTCTCTCTTTCTCTCTCTCTCTCTCTCTCTCTCTCTCTCTCTCTTTCTTTTTCTCTTTCTCTTTCTCTCTCTCTCCCTTTTTTCTCTCTCAGAAATAGTATTTCAATTTTACTACAGTGTGATAATTAATTGCCAGTCTAGCAAGATAAGCTGTCCACTGGTAAAATTTTCTTTGTAGTTTTGTTTCGTCCATAACAACAAATCAGCACGTTTTTGCTATGAAGGAAAAGTTACAAAATAATGCATAAGTCTTTTGATAGTTTCTAGTCTTCAATGTACTCAATGTACACTGTGTGTCATCTGTGTGGCTAAAAACTGAAATTTCCAACTCTTCCATTGTTATGAGAACTAGCTCAATCTAAGTAATGGTAATTTACAATATTTCATCAGTTAGTAGGCTACAATGAAAACCACTCTCCTCATCCAGCTGCGTCTCGATTTACGTTCCAGCTCATTTTATTTAATTATTTATTTCTTGAAATATTTATTCAAATTATTTCTTTATTTATTTTACTTCGGAACTTTTCGTAAGTTCCTGGAATCAACGAGAGAGTGTCCTGCATGCGCATCATTCATTGTGTTCCGCCAACGCATCATGGCTACCGTGAATTCAACGTGCTCGTAAATTTGGATATAATATTCTCTAACCTCATTCTAGTGGTGGTGTTGGGAAAGCCTTGAAGTGTTACATATCTCTCCGCTTTCCTTCGGGAACGAATTGGGAAGTGCTTACCGATTCCAGAGAGATATTTCTGAGTCCGGTAACGTTGACCTTGTCATTTTGAAAACGCAGGGTTCTACCCAGCCAGTTACTAGTTTGGCCCGGTCTGGGAGGGCGAAAGCCGATCTAGATCTAGATCTAGTTTTCTAGCTAGATACGGATTCCGATCTATGGTTTGCCTGTAACTGTGATCTAGATCTATCTATTGGAGACGGGTACGATTTCGATCGGGAATGCAAAGCACTGGTAGACTAGATTTCTAGGCCTATTTACTCATCTAGATTCTAGATTTTAGTTTCTTACGCACTATGTGCAACTTGACTTCTCTGTTTCTATTATTTCAACTGATTACACTACTCACTAACTGTGAATCAAAGATCTCAATGGCTGACAACACAAAGCAACTTAGCCTTTCGGTTATGTTCAAGGGATCTAAGAAATTTCTTAGGGAATCAGAATCAGAAGGGGGATCTGAATCTGGAAAAGAAACGAGAAAGGCACAAACAGCTTTGGAGGCTGCTAAAACATCTAGGAGTGCTAGATCCAGATCGAACAGTGGATCCGAACCCATTCCGGGAGAAGGACCTGACGAGGGACCCTCAACCTCAAACTTTGAAACACTTGAAGATGAAATGGGGGGGGGGGAGCTTAAGACAGCTATTAGTTCTATAAAGCAAGCTCTAGCCTTCCCCTTAGAAGGAGACAGATGTAGATCTAGATCCACTAAGCGATGAGTCGGAAGGCAGAGGGGATTTCTGAACGACAGTGAGTCTGAGTCACAAAAGTCTGGACATAAAGGGAAGAAGAAGAAATACATTACAGGATTCTGAAGAATCAGTAGAAGGAGAAATAAGTCCCAAACGACCCTCTAGGCCTAAAATCATAGAGAAAACGAAAGCATCAAGTCAAAAGCAGGGAAAGTCGAGAACACACATGATGGACTTTAATTCAGATTCAGACTCTGAAAATCCTTCATCTATGTACCAGCATGTTAGTGATTCAGAGGAGGTATTTCGCCAATGGTTTAAGAGAGAAGAGCCAGTAGGGAGGGAAATCAATAAACGGTTGGCAGACACCATCGATGATGGATTAAGAGAGATGGTGGATTTCAACAAAGTGAAGGAAGTCTTCGAGAAATACCCTGTTCCAGCCAACTGTAGGGTACTATGTGTCCCTAAAACAAACTTTGAAATCTGGAAGCAACTTCCCAAAAGACAAACGGAGAGGGATGAAAAATTACAAAAAATACAGACAATGGCAGTGAAAGGTCTTACGGCAGCTGTCCAACTTAAGAACATCTTAAGAGAAGCTAGGAAAGATAAGAAAGCAATAGACATCAAACATTGTGAGGGAATTGCTGAGGACATTATAAAGATGACATCTTCCTGTGTCACGGAAATAAGTCAGAGAAGAAAAGAAGCGATAAGGAACAACATACGAAATGAATACAAAACCCTCTGCAACAATAAACGGAAAGACGATGAGGAATCCTTGGAATTGTTGTTTGGGGACAATTTGTTCCAAAATGTAGACGATCTTAAGAAGTCAAGCAAAATTACTAACCAACTGAGCATGGCTGTGCCCGGGTGTGCGATGTCCTGCGACCTGGAAGGCGGCAACGGTGGAACGGCGGAGGACCTTGCCGACCTAGGAAGCTGGGACCAGAAGGAAGGCTACAGAGATGTTCAGTATGGAACGCAACTGACGTCGGAACAACGTCAATAATTCGGCGATGTGGTGAAAGATTACCAACACGTCTTCACCAATCTCCCTGGATGCTGCCAGTTGGGTGAACATCTCATCGACCTGACGACAGAAGTACCAGTTCGTCAACGACCATACCCGGTGCCCTACGCTATGCGCGACTCCTTGAAGGAGGAGCTTAGCACCATGGAAAGGTTGGGCATCATTCGAAGGAGCTCATCATCTTATGCTTCACCGGTTGTTGTTGTCAAGAAGGACGGATCCAACCGAGTCTGCATCGACGGCAGGAGGTAAAACAGGATCACAGTATTCGACCTTTATCCGACAGCAGCGCCATCGGAAGTGTTTCAGAGTCTCTCGAGAGGAAAAATATTCTCTCGGGTTGACCTGAGCAAGGGATACTGACAAGTGAAAGTCAGAGAGCAGGACATTCCCAAGACGGCGTTCGTCACCATAGACGAACACTATGAATTCACCCGGATGCCTTTTGGGATGATGAACTCAGGAGCCACGCTGAACCGGATCGTGAAGCCATTGATCCAGGGACTGAACAATGTGACAGCATATGTGGACGACCTGCTGATCCATACAGAGACATTCGACGAGCATGTCAAAGCTCTCAAGGACTTACTGCAGAGGATGGATCAAGCTGGATTAACGGCAAGACCATTCAAATGCCTAATTGGAACGTCTGAAGTCGACTTTGTGGACACTCAGTGGGAGAAGGTATGATTGGCCTGTTAGAAGAGAATGTATGTAAGGTGCGAGACGCACCCAGACCCACCACTAAGAAAGAAGTGAAAGCATTCTTAGGATTAGTGGGATATTACCAAGAATTTGTTCCTAACTTTGCAGCGATTGCAGCATCATTGTCTGATTTAGTTAGAAAGGGTCAGCCCAATATAGATCAGTGGGAAGAAACGCAGGAGAAAGCGTACATTTCTTTGAAGAATGCCATTATCTCCAAACCCGTGTTATGTCTGCCAGATTTTTCCAAAGAATTTGTCTTAGCAACTGATGCATAGGATCGCGGGTTAGGCGCTACTCTTATGTAGGAACACGAGGGAAAGTTGTACCCTGTGGCATATGCTAGTCGTAAGCTATTGCCTGGTGAGACAAAATATTCGGTCTCAGAGCGCGAATGTTTAGCTATTGTTTGGGCTTTAAAAAAGTTTACTTTGTATTTGTATGGAAAGGAGTTTGTGCTTCAAACTGACCATCGGTCATTGGAGTTTTTGAACTCTGCCAAATTTGATAATCCAAAGTTATTACGATGGAGTTTATTTTTACAGTCTTATGGATTCAAGATTCACTACGTAAAAGGCAGAGAAAATGTATGTGCCGATTTCCTGAGCAGGATATTTTAAAGTAGTACACTATCGGTGAAATGCATTGTGACCCATAGTTTTGCCTTCTAGATGAATTTCTAGGACGCCAATTGTACTGTAATTGGGGACATAGTTCATCTGTGACTGAATATTGAATTGATGGCTGGCAGAGAGTCATAATGTATTAGTTACATTTTGATTTTATGCTATGTCACATTATTTGTTACTTATGGAATTTGGTGTAATTTTTGGAAAATATAACCCAATGGAAATTAAGAGCAAGCAGTGTTTGTATTATGTTGCCATGAAGTAATTTACGAGTGGTCCAAGCTTGGGCAGTGTTATATTGCATTATTGTAACTTGTTTTGACCTAGTGTAATGAAACTAGACCCTGATCAGTGGTCGATATTTATTGGTATTTTGCCATTGTACCCATGAGTTATGCAATTTGGGGATAACCATGTTGTGTACAACGAATTATGTGCTATGGTTCGTGCACGAAGCATTTAAATTATGTAAACGATGGACCATCGTTTTACCATGTATGATTTGTAATAATATCATGGGCCATCGTTTCACCATATATGATTTGTAAATAATACTGTTGACCATTGTTTTGTCACAATGATGGTATTGTATTAGTTTCGTAATACTACTGCAATGGTATTTGTCATGATCACATTAGGATCATAAATGCCGTGCTAGGTCACGACGTCAGTGAGTTAATTTTTACGATATTGTTGATTATAACCAGCGTAATTTGTCCTTGAGCTGTTCTCGTGAACAGTTTGTTTTGAAACACCTTTTTTTCTGATAGATGGAGAGAAGGAGGGGCGAGACAGAATAAATGTATAGCTAGGAATGACAGAGCAGTTCTCGACCCCGTGATTTTGATTAACATAGATAAGGGGCGAGTAAAGGTAGTTTATTTAGACGCTTAGTTGGCGTTCGGAAATTCGTGCATAAGAGTAGAAAGCACGGGGGTTGAAGATTTTAGTAGTTAATGTTTCGCATTTTAACTTTTGTCTAGACCGTAAAATTGACCTTGATTTTGGCGCAAGGCCATGACAAGCATAAATTAATATTGCAGGCTGAGCTGAAGCGACTGCAGCAATCAAATGTATGAATCTGGACGGAAGGTCGATACATAGCTTTAGTATTTAAACCCGTGCAGAGCTTAGATAGTGGCCACATGTAGACAATCCATTTACGAAGTGGACGGCGATAGTCCTCAGCCAGATGAGACACATAGAGACGCAGTTGAGCAGTCCATATTGTGAGGAGCGTGATGTTTTAAAGCTCCAGAGCCTAAGCTACTTGGTTTGATATGAACCCACAGCGTTTACATCCAGCGCTCTCACTCCCAGTGAGGGCCGCATGGTGAGAGTCCATACTAATTTGTAATGATGAAAGTGAACCGTTCTACTTACTTTTGAAGACAGTTTCAGAGCTACCGCCAGACAACGCATGGTTGTACAAGCATTCTCTATGGCGTGTCTAGAGGAAATGTCCATATCATAACATGTCTCATTGAATTAATAGAATTTAAACTGTTATATCCGTCGCCACGTGCGCGGATTCTATTTGGCATCTAACTCAAATGACCTGCAAGTAGTTAGAGTGAATAAGTTAGTCTTTATAGAAAGCTGTAGTTTCATTAGTTAGATTCAGTTGCCTTTTAATTGATATTTATATTTATAAATATATTTGTTACATTAATTCCTGTAATTAAACTGCTTTGCAGTTCTGCTAAAAAATCAAAGCAATTGATTTATTTAGTTTTTAGAGTGCAAGTATTTTTTTTGTGTGTTCGTCGATTGTGGGAGCGGACCTCGAAAGAGTGTCAGTCGAATTATCCCCATCTGACCCACATCGCGACAGTATTGTATTGGTCATTGTAATGCTAATGCAAAGGATACTGCATTGTATTGTATTTGTGATGAAATTTGGGAAGGCACTGAGATTGTCATCATACTATAATGGAGCTAGGGCTCTAACTGTTGACACACTTACTGATCCACAGAAACAACAAAAAATTATACAAAAATATGCATTACATTAGTTGACCAGTGGAAATGTGCAGGATGCTAATGAGAAAGGAATTTTATGCTTGGTAAAATATCATATTTTGCTGCTTTTATCGCGAATAGAAATGGTGAGAATTCACCATGACTCACCGAACCTATTTTTAAGCCATTTTGCCCGGGACAGTAATTTATTTCAGTACTTGCCAAGTTAGCATATTTTTCACCCAAAAAGAAAAATATTGGCCTCCACATAATTAAGTTTGGTCTGCAAAAATTGTGATATAAGTAATGTTTGTTCTACCCTTCGACTTTTTGTTTGACAGCAGAATAACAAGCATAGCTTATTTTCAAATTTAAGTTTGTGAAAAATAGACTTTCCTACCTTCAGGAAAAGAATTTTATAATGGCCTACAAAAGAAACTGTATGGCTTATTTTTGGCCTCTGTTAAATTAAAATTTGGCTTTTTTACAAGTCATCTTTCTCTAAAAGGCAGGAAATCTGAATGTGGATGAGATTGTATCACTTCTTGCACGCGTCAGTGGTGTTAGCTTTTTTCAAGTAAACTTGGTTGCATGTGAATGTGAGGCGTGCAGTGGTGTTATTCAGGTTAGATCTACTCTATAAAATTTAGTAAATAACAGTGGCAACATGTGATAGACCAGATAAATGTTGCACAATGCCTAGGAAGAGCAATCGTACCTGCTTTTCTCCTAGAACGCGTAGACAAGACAATATAAGAGCTCAGGAGAGGGATAGGCTAGAAGACACTGGAAGAGTTCAGGAGGAGGAGAGGGTCAGGCATCGTCAACACCTAGATCTAGAAAATGAGATTGAAATAGTAGAAAATAGACCTAGACAACGAAAAAGAGAGCCAACATGTGGACTTGCTCTTAATGCTACTACTTTTGTGGAAGGTGCTGTTGACCCAAGGCCAAGGCTACAATCTTAAT
Source organism: Onchidella celtica (assembly GCA_963931925.1). Taxonomy (NCBI): domain Eukaryota; kingdom Metazoa; phylum Mollusca; class Gastropoda; order Systellommatophora; family Onchidiidae; genus Onchidella; species Onchidella celtica. Next base: position 7,355,390 of record OZ007579.1, on the reverse strand, counting down.
TTACAACAGACCAGCAAATCCTCTAGAGTTCTGGAACAGACATAAAATGGAACTGTGTAGGGGTGTTATGAGGCAACACAATACTGATCAGCTCAGCAACATCATTGAAAATCAGGTACTGATCTACCTTCAAGAAATACTTGATCACGAAGGACTACTTTTCGACAAGGATTTTCAGCTGCCGAAAGCAGAGATAGAAAGAGATCAAGATGGAATGCCGACAATCATCTTCGAGGAAATGAATCAGAATTGTGACGCGCTCAAAGACAAAGTCCACAATGAATATCCAAAACTTAATAGGCAACAGAAAGTAGTTTTTGATGCAGTAATGGACTCAGTTCTCAATAGATATGGAAAGATCTTTGCTCTGGATGCCAGTGCCAGTGGAGGAACTGGAAAAACTCACACTATTAACCTGATTCTTGATTCTGTGCGCGCACACAAGAAAATTGCTCTGGCTACAGCTCTGTCAGGAATTGCAGCAACTTTGTTATCAAATGGGAGAACACTACACAGCAGATGCAAAGTTCCACTCATCATCAATGAAACCTCAATGTGCAATGTTTCTCCCCGTGATGCGACTGGCATGTTACTTCGCAAAACTGAACTGCTGATAGTTGATGAAATATCAATGGGAAATAAGCACATTTTTGAAGCTGTGGACAGAACCTTGCACTTACTTGCAGGATCTACATGGGAATGAGTCACCATTTGGGGGTATCACAGTGCTGCTTGCCGGTGATTGGCGCCAAATACTACCTGTTGTTCGTCATGGAGCCAGACCTCAGATTGTTGATGCAACATTGAAGTCTTCATATTTATGGGGCAAAGTAAGTGTGTATCAGCTGAAAGAAAATATGAGGGTTGCTTTGTCGGGTGAATCAACAGAATTTTCAGACTACCTGCTGAGCATCGGTGATGGGACACAGTTGGTGGATAAAAGTATTAGCGAATTTGCCATGAAACTCCCTGAAGATATGACAGTGAAAAGTGAACAAGAGCTGTTGGATTTTGTATTCGGAGGTATGGAAGAAAACTATAATGACTCTGATTGGCTGGCGCCACGTTCAATCATTTGTCCAACAAACAAGGATGTTGATGAACTAAATGGCAAAATTTTAGAGAAATTACCTGGCGAAACAAAATTATACAGAAGTCACGATTCAGTGGAAGAAAATGAGCACCAGTACCCCCTAGAGTTTATAAACTCATTGTGTCCCTCGGGTATGCCACCTCACAAACTGATGCTGAAGAAAAACAGTATTATCATACTGCTGCGCAACTTAGATCCTGCAAATGGACATTGCAATGTGACTCGCTACACAGTCCAGAACCTACATGAGCATATCATCGATGCTGAAATAGCATGTGGACCCCATGCTGGGAAACAGTTGTTCATTCCTCGCATCCCAATTGTGCCATCAGACAACATATTCCCATTTCAAATGAAACGGAAACAGTTTCCTGTCCGACTGGCCTTTGCCATCACAGCAAACAAGTCACAAGGACAGACTTTGACAAAAATTGGCATTCATGCGCAGCAGCCTTTTTTTTCACATGGACAGTTATACGTGGCCATGAGCCGTGTTGGCTCCAGGGACTCTGTGAGATTGTTAACGGGAAACAGCTCTCTTCACACAGAAAATGTGGTCTACAGAGAAGTTCTCCAGAACTGACAAGACAAGGTAAGAAAAATGTCATGGGGGTACTGAATGACAGTTGTGTCTGTGTGTATAATGTCCCTGCATGTCATCCACCCCGTTCATAGAACGGGGAAGTCAGCTAGTTAATTATAATAGGAGTAACAACTACCTTTGTGAGATTGGGAGTGCTGTAAGATTGTTATTTGGGGGGTAGGATCGAGTACCTAGTCTTCTCGGATAAGGACGAAAAAATTCGGAGGGCCCGTGTGCACGTTGCGCACGTTAAAGATACCTTGACAGTTGGAAATCGTAAAGAGCAGGCCGAAAGGCCGCTGCCCGGGAAAAATTGAAAATTGAAATTAATAGATTAAAAGTTATCCATATCACCCCCGCCAGAATTTATTATTCATTATTAAATATATATTGTTATTAATAAATATTCAAATATTATTTGAGTTGTGTGTTGTGTGAACTGATGTGAGTTGTGAACTGCTGTGAGTTGTGAACTGTTGTGAGTTGTGAACTGCGCCTAACAGGCTGCGTTACAATTTGCTCTGAGATAGAGAGAGAGAGAGTGAGCGAGACAGGGAGAGAGAAAGAAGCAGTGCAGTGTGTTGAGCGCTTCGCCGGCAGCTCCATTCTGCTCTGTGGTTGACATGTTGTTTCTGCAAAGCGCATAGAGCATTTTAAATGGATATGCGCTATATAAATGCTATACATTATTATTATTATTATTATTATTTCACGATATTGTATAATGTTTTTGGAGTTGAAAGATATTGAACTTAAATTGGGGAGTTGTGTAGAATCTGCAAGCTACCTCTTGCCCTCCCCCGTTTTTCTTGTTATACTGGTGACTGAGCATGTGTTCACTCCTTTTTTTCTTTAATTTTAATTGTTGACGTTCGCCAGAGTGTACTCCGTGACCTTGCCCTTCCTTCCTAGGGAGTAGTTGTTTGGTCATCGTAAATATTAGCATATTCCCGAACATTCGATAACGTTGTGGATATAGAAGTTTACGCCAGATTTGGCCTTGAGTGGTGTAACCTGGTGACGTATTGATACGTGATTGGTTAGTTTATGTGTTTCGGGCGAGAGCAAAAGTAACATTTATTTCGGGAACTTTCTACAGAAATACCTATATATATGGACCCATGTGTGTGGTTGGTTTGGTGAGTAAGTGAGTTTTCCTTCTCGTGTGGCGTAAGATATTTAGTTGGTTGCTGGTGCCTTCCTAGTATTTTATTGTTAAGATACAATTATTAAACTTTAATATTATTTAATCGATCGTCGGATCTCGTGTTTATTTTTTCTACAGCTGTAATAGTTTCGTTTTCTAAAGGATTCTAGTTAGATCAACTAACTCCCCCTTACTATAACGTGCTAGAACAACCTCAGCTGTTACATGCCTATATATCCATCCAACTTCCCAGCCATACATCCATCCACTATTAACCCCTCCATTCATTTATTTATTTAATATGTGCACCCATCCACCCATCCATCCAACCATTATCCATTCACTCAGTCATGAAAGAACAAAGGGAAGGCACAAATGTGTATGCAAACTGGACTTGTATAAACTTGGAGGATGATTTGATTACAACATGATAAAACATTGAAAAAAAATATTGTATAGGGATTGAAAGGTGATTGGACTCAATAATCCATCTCTTTACTACTTCCTAGGTGATACATGCACAGTTGTGGTCAATAGATCAATCCCCTTGGAAGCACCGACGCGATGACGTCACTACCAAAAGTAGCAATGTATAGTAAGCAATGAATACCCACAAAGGATCTATATTTGAAGGTGTTTTTTTTTTGTACACCACAAGGATCACTTGTAATTTCCATTATAGCTTGGAATCGTTTAAGGAATTAGAGATTGCAATGACGCTGTTGTTGTAAAATTAAAAAACAGAAAGGGCCTGGGGGCATTAATCATGGTATCTGTTGTGACAAAAATCACACACGTTATGTTGTGAAGAATAGAAAGGAATGTATGGTAATTATTTAAATCTTACCCTGATTCGTAAAACTGTCGGGCCGAGAATCTCATGCCGATTCATTTTTCGAACACCACGACAGTTATTGGCAGCGCAGAGAGTGTTCTTATCAAGACATTAGCCACGAGGCACGATTTGTAGTAGACGGTTGTATCACACCTTTAGGGTATCCTTGTATTATTTGCAAGAGAGAATTAGATTACTAAGTCCAAAACACCCTTCAAGTATTCGGATGTCCTAGTGGAGTTTTGGCCATTTACGTCATGAAAGGCGGCAGCCCGTGTTCAGCCACATAATGCGGGTCAAGGGTCAGGCCAAAGGTGTGTCCGTCCCAGCAAGCGTTGGGTCTTCCGTCACAGGTAATGGCTTCAATAGCGTTGGCATCCGCGTTGTAGCGGAAGTTGAAGACATGGGTGTGGCCGTCAGCGATGGTTGTGACTCGAGTGATGGTCTCACCATTTCCTAATGCCTCACCTACGCAAAAAACAAAGTGAAAGTGTTTAAATACCAGATTTTTCCAAATCTCACTCTTCGGGCTTCGAATTCTTTCTGCTCTATTGCAGCCATTTCGCAGTTTGGATCCACTTGGTTTTCATAATTATTTTGTTATCAGAACCCAATAAACTTATCATGTGATGTTGTGTATAGTGTGCGAGGCTGGTGTGTGTGTGGGGGGGGGGGGAGGGAGGGAGGAGACGGAAGGAAAGTTCACCCTCTTAACCCTATATGGGTCAATGCCAAAATGCTCTCTTTTTCACATATGCCTTTTTGTGATCGTGTTATTTCAGGCATTTTTGCTCCGATTTGTGTTTTCTTTGTGCATGGTTATTCAAAATTGATCCAACAACCTGCATGAGCAAGATGATCACATTTGTTTCTCTCGTTTTCTTCGAATTTGAATTTGATTTTGGAAAATGACTGATTTTTTACATTTTCAAAATGGACACATTGTATGGGACCCCAGAAAAACCAAAATAAAAGGGTCTTTTGTTTTATCTGTGGAGTCTGGCAGGTATGTTTTGTTTAGAGTGATAAATCAAGATGACAATACTGAACAAAAAAAGTTTCTGCATGGGCTTAGTAAGTGATAATTGCTAGTTTTAAAAAAAGTGGCTGGACGTTACTTGTGGTGTCACGCTTTTAATGAAAAAATAAGAGCCTACTGTGAAATACCTCAATGTAATAGCAGGTTAACCATGTGTTCCAATAACATGTTATCCTTCAAATAATGGGAATTGTTGCCTTTGGCTGGTCAGTTTTCAGCTGCAAAGGCTTCACAAAGAAAATTTGAGAAATCATGTATTTTGTAGTCACACCGTTACGGTTTGCAAGAATACAGTCATTTCATTTTCCCAGTCCATCTAAACAGGTCTTTTGTAGTTTGTATGTAGTCCTTCTCATATGGGGAGCACAGGATGGTATTTTCAAGATGAAGAAATGCAACAAAAAATCTCCAGAGAAATTGAAATTTTTGTCATCACACTATATTTAATAGTAACGTCCGGCACGTTCCTATATCTGTTTGTAATGACCAACATATTTTTGGTCTCTTTTTTGTCTGATTCTTGCTCTGATAAGTTTATTTGCAACATGTTCCCTAAAAATGCATTTTCCCAGTCCCAGCAATGAACACAGGATGAAAAATGAGAAATCTGGCTCTGTGAATGGCCACCATCACTAGAGTTTCTATAATCATGTTGGCATTATCCTTGATTTTACTGGAATTAAATTCAAATTATCTTGGCTGTCAATGCTAACTGAAGTTCTATGTCCATTGTATTGTCACTGTATATTTAACAATTACATACTTGCTTAAAAATGGGGATTTACATTACTTTTCATGGTTTGTCATCCTGTAACGTCCAGCACAAAATAAAGAAATAAAGTCATCTAATTTTTGTAGTCCCAATAATAAATCCAAATTATCTTGGCTGCCATTGCTAACTAAAGTATTATGTCCATTGTATGGTCACTGTATATTTAACAAGTAAATATTTGCTTAAGAATGGGGAATTACATTACTTTTCATGGTTTGTCATCCTGTAACGTCCAACACAAAATAAAGAAATAAAGTCATCTAATTTTTGTAGTTCCATCCAAATTATCTCGGCTATCAATGCAAACTGAAGTGTTATGTCCATTGTATTGTCAACCGTATTTAACCATTAAATACTTGCTTAAAAATGGGGAATTACATTACTTTTCAATGTCTGTCATCCTGTAACGTCCAACACAAAATAAACAAATAAAGTTATCTAATTTTTATAGTAGCAATTATAAATCCAAATTAACCGCTAAAATTAGTAAATTTAAATCAAGTCTCGATAGGAGCAGTAGGGAATTATAAAATCTGTCCTCATTAACAACATTGTAAAAACTTTAATTTTGCCTTTTGTGGCGGACGTTACTGTGACTACAAAAGAGCAGCATTTTTTGTGCATTAAGTGCACTCTTTTATACATCATGGAAACTTTTGGCTAACAGTAATGATTTTAACACTCAATTACAGGTGAAATGTGCATTCTTTGCCACATTAGTGACTTTATTGCTACTTTTCTGTCATCACAGTAATGTCCGACACGTTTCACTTTCATGTGAAAATCATCCCATTTCACCAAATTAAGAACAGTTACAGCCATAAAACTTATAAAATCTAAAACAAAGATGGTTAAAGTGTCACAGAATGTGTCTCTTTTCCCCTTTGTGTGTTGTACATTTTTCAGTCCCTCTGTCCATGTTTCTATTGGAGCTTTTTGGCACTGACCCATATATCTCATAAAATCTTTAACAGATGCCAACGGAAACCAACAAAAAAAAACAACAACAAACTTTAAGATTTAGAGAAAATTGATCATTACTTTCTTAGGGTTAAAAAGTATACAACCCTTTTATTGTTGTGAAATTACAGACATACGTACACCTTCTAAAATAATGGAATGGAGATATTGAGGAAGCGTGAGTTATTCTCCAAGAATAAACGGATGAGATAAAAATATTTTCACTAATTCGGACTAAATTTCACAAGTCTTTATTAAAGTGATTCTGGCAATCCGAGTAATGATGCGAAGAAGACGGAGATATTATGATGAATAACATTAACAAAGGAAAGTGGACGAAAAGAAACATTTATAAAATAAAAACAATAACAAAAAATCATCAATGAATGGCCCAAAAAAAAGAAAAGGCTGAGAAAGGGAAACAGAACGAGGGATCAAAGAAAGTATGATGATAAGAGAGAGAGGAGATGGGGAAAAAATGGGGCAAGAACGGAATGAAAACAAGAAGACAACAATGAAAGAACGAAGGAGGAGGAAGGGACCTAGTTCTACACTTAGAACCCTCAACAACCAGAAGAACCCTCTGCAAGCAGAAAAACTCTCTACAAGTACGAGCAGAAGAACCCTCTACAAGTAGAACTCTCTATAAGTAGAAACTTCTGCAAGTAGAACCCTCTACAAGTAGAACCCTCTACAAGTAGAACCCTCTACAAGAAGAACCCTCTACAAGTAGAACCCTCTACAAAAAGAACCATCTACAAGTAGAACCCTCTACAAGTAGAACTCTCTACAAGTAGAACCCTCTACAAGAAGAACCCTCTGCAAGTAGAACCCTCTACAAGAAGAACCCTCTACAAGTAGAATCCTCTACAAGAAGAACTCTCTACAAGTAGAACTCTCTACAAGTAGACAGCTCTACAAGTAAAACTGTCTACTGCTCAACAAATAGAACCCTCTACTAGCAGAACCTTCTACAAGTAGAGCCCTCGGAGATGAGGAAAAATACACCCCGTCAGCTGGGGATCATAACAAATGTAGTACTTACTTTCTACATTCGTGAACTCAATAGCATGTCTGTGTGTAGCTCTGGTTTCAGACATGGAGTAAGCTGTCCATAGGACTGTTTCATAACTGTTGCCTGTTCCACTTCCATATCCGTCTGCATCCATTAGTAAACAGCAACAATAAAATCAACATTATTTAACAACCCATTAGTCCATGACTAAATATATGGCAATTGATAAGTGAAAAGGCTCTACAGCTAGGTGACTGCACTTAGACCCTCTACTAAATAGGTAACTGCACACAGACCCTACATCTCTACTATAGAGGTGACTGCACACAGACCCTACATCTCTACTATACAGGTTACTGCACACAGGCCCTACATTTTAGCTATACAGGTGACTGCACACAGACCCTATATCTCTACTATACAGGTGACTGCACACACACCTTACATCTCTACTATACAGGTGACTGCACACAGACCCTACATCTCTACTATAGAGGTTACTGCACACAGGCCCTACATCTCTACTATACAGGTTACTGCACACAGGCCCTACATATCTACTATAGAGGTTACTGCACACGGGCCTTACATGTCTACTATTCAGGTGACTGCACACAGAATCTGCATCTCTACTGTACATGTGATTGCACACAGAACCTACATCTCTCCTATACAGGTGACTGCACACAGACCCCTACATTTCTACTACACAGGTGACTGCATACAGGCCCTTCATCTCGACTACACAGGTAAATGCTCACACACCCTACATCTCTACTCAGGTAACTGCACACAGACCCTACATCTCTACTCAGGTAACTGCATACAGACCCTACATCTCTACTCAGGTAACTGCGCACAGACTCTACATCTCTACCCAGGAAACTGCAAACAAACCCTACAACTCTACTCAGGTAACTGTACACAGACCCTACATCTCTACCATACAGGTGTCTGCACACAGACCCTACATCTCTACTACACAGGTAACTGCACAGACCCTACATCTCTAATAATAATAATAATAGTTCGTCCATCAGGTATGATGATGACCTTAACAACACCAGAGGAATAAAGAACAGAAATTGTTGAGAATTTCAACACATGGACAATGAAGAGAACTAAAGGACACAGAGGACAGAATGGAAAGACTGTTCTTTCATGACTTATGGCTTCTCATGTGAAGCACCTACATCTCTACTATACAGGTAACTGCACACAGACCCTACATCTCTACTATACAGGTGACTGCACACATACCCTACATCTTAGCTATACAGGTGACTGCCCACAGATTCTTCATCTCAGCTATACACGGTAAGGACTTTCATCGTTTTTACAAAGACATCTCTTTCAAAGCTGTGGTCACCATGTGACGCCATCCCCAACCCAACCAATAACAACAACAACAACAACAGAGCTTTACCCCACCCACTACTTATCGGCTTTATCTCTTTCTCTCTCTATGTCCCTCCCTCCTTCCCTTCCTCTCTGTGCCTCTCTCTCTCTCTCTGCTTGTCTTTCTCTGTCTGTGTGTGTGTGTGTGTCTCTCTCTCTCTCTTTGCCTCTCTCTCTCTTTCTCTCTTAGTTTATCTGCCTTTCTGTCTCTCTCCCCTTCTCCCTCTGTCTGTCTTTGTCTGTCTGTCTGATTGTCGGTCTGTCTATCTATCTTTCTGGTTGTCTGTTTGTCTATCTGTCTGACTGTCTGCGTGTCTGCCTGTATGATTGTTTGTCTATCTATTTGTCTGTGTCTGTCTGATTGTCTATTTGTCTCTCTATCTGTCTGATTGTCAGTCTGTCTGATTGTCTGTCTGTCTATCTGTCTGATTTTCAGTCTGTTTGATTGTCTGTCTATATATCTATCTGTTTGTCTGTCTGATTGTCTGCCTGTCTTTCTGTCTGTCTGGTTGTCTGTCCGTTTATTTTCCTATGTCTATCTGTCTGATTGTCTGTCTATGTCTGTCTGATTGTTTGTCTATGTCTGTCTGTCTGATAGTCTGTCTGTCTGACTGTATCTCTCTATCTCTCCCCCACTCTCCCTCGCTCTCTCAACACATGCAGGGAGAGACAGAAATATACAGACACACAATGACATGCATTGTTTAAAGACACCTTTTTCTGTTTTACCATTTGTGACTCCCAAGAAAATGTCTTGTCGTCCTTCCCCCCCCCCCCCCCAGCCTCCCCTCAACCTCCCCCACTGGCAGTAAGTAGTGTTTTAGTTTGATACCATAATAATAAGACGGCGAGTCACGAGTTTGGCACCTACGTCAGCCTTGGTCTGCTTACCCCTGAGGCACTTGCATGAGCCCATAAAGTTAAAGCAGAAAAGCAACAACAACTAACCATAATATTATACTTACCAATGCCTGGATCCACCTCAAACATCTCTCTATTGCCCTGAATGTCCATGACCATTTCTCTCAGAGCTTCCAGTTCTTTCCAGATGGTGCTGCCCTCGGAGTAGATAGGCATGATGGGATAGCGGGTTCTGACGTTGCCGGGAATACCTGGAAACAACAACAGCAGCAACAACAATAAACTTAAAATTAACCTTATAGTGCCCAGTGTACCACATTTCTTCTTCTTCTTCTTCAGCGTTCCAAGTCATGCTTTTAGTTTAGTGTGGGCCAGGAACTGGGTAGTCAGGTGAAGGTCTGCCTCACTGCCCCACAGCTTGGTGTGTAGGTCCGTGGGACTAGGCCAATAGTTTTGTCGTTCCGTCCTGTGGAGTGGACAGTCCTGGAGGACATGCTCTGGAGTCTCAGGGCTGGCTCCGCATGGACTCTGGTTTGTCTGCGACAAGCCTATTCTGTGGGCATTGTGGTTGAGGCCACAGTGTCCTGTCCGGAGGCGGAATATCTGCACCTGCTCTTTCCTTTCAAGGTGTCTGATAGGGTCCTTCCTATGATCATACTATGGGAACCTGTCTCTCCACTCCTGACTAATCTTATGTTTAAGGATCGACTTAATTTCATTATATGATAGTGGGTGCAATATCTGTTCCTGGCTGCTGGCTGTCTTGGCAAGTTCATCGGCTTTTTCATTGCCCGAAATGCCACAGTGGGCAGGAATCCAATGAAGGTGGATAGTTGCGATCCTTGAAAGGTCGGACAGCTGTGTGCGGAGCTCCTTTGTCAGGGTGTCCGGTTTTGAAGAGCTGAGTGCCTGGAGTGTTGACAGGGAATCGGTCAGGCAGACTATCTTCATCTTGGGTGTAACTATGGTCTTGAGATGTTGCAGGGATGGCAGTAGTGCTACCTGTTCTGCTCTGTAGTTGGAGCACAAAATGCCTGCAGGAACACTTATCTCATGGGTCTCTCCACTAGCAAGTCGGATGTAGACCCCACATCCATCATTTCTAACTGCTTCCTCCGCTGATCCGTCAGTGTATACTCGTGCCCAATGGGTTGATGGATAGTTCTTGTCTAGATGCTCGAGGGTAAGAGAGCGTTTGATAGCATCTGGCTGAGAGTCTCTTCCTTCAAGGCCCGGAATGCTGGTGGTGATATACATAGGCGTGTCATCCGGATTCCATTCCTCGATTGTAGTCTCTTCCCTTGTCACATTTTTACCAGTGTAGTCAGGGTATACCCTTGCAGCATCCTTGGCTTCGTGGTTTGGGCTGCTTCTATTCAGTCGGTTTTTGGTTTGGGCAGTTAGTCTCCTGCAAAGTGGATGGTCTGGTATCCGTCTTATCTTTTGTAGGATGGTGTGTGTTCTCCTTCTGAATTCTAGGGGCTGGATGTTTGCTGTTTTCTTCATCTCCGAGATAAGAGTAGATCTCATGGCTCCAAGAATGATTCTGAGGCTGCGGTTTTGAGTTTTGTCCAGCATCTGCTTGTTGGTTTTTGCCGCTGTGGACCGTGATGTTGCAGAGTATTCTAGCGTGGGCCGTACTGAGCCAACATAGACCTGTGTGAGGATTTTACTGTTGACACCCCATGCTGTTCCAGCTAGCTTCTTCATTACGGCTTGTTTCTTGATCGCCTTGTTGTTTATTTGTGTAAGGTGCGGTTTCCAGGTAAGGCGACTGTCAAGCTTAACCCCTAGGAAGGTGGGGGTGTCTGTCCGAGGAAGGGGGTTCTCATTCAATTTCAGTACAACTTTCTCTTTCTTTGTGGAGAGAGAAAACAATGTTGCCATTGTTTTGTTCGTGTTCAGCTGAAGTCCCCAATCTTCTGTCCAGGATGCCACTGTCAGGGTTAGGACTAGAAGTGTCGTGCTGGGTCACGGCTTGTTTATTTCATGGTCTCGTTGATTTTTACCAGTGCAAGGCCGTGACCGATTTCCATGCAGAATCTATTAATACTACGAGCTGAGCTCGAAATGGATGCACCAATCAAATTTGGGCAGTTGGCTGGGGATTTGCAGATGGCCGCGCAGTATATAAGCGGAGCCATTCCTATGTTTCACTACTCCATGCAGAAATATCCTTCTGCGCAGGCAGTCGGCGTGATTCAGCCAGAGAGAATCAGAAGATTGTTATAGTCATGTCTATGACCTTGATAGACATTGGAATGAGACCATATGCTTCCCACAAATTATCTACTGCTATTATCTCCGGCTCCCTGATCTCGTATCAGGGACCAAGTGTAAGTGTTTGTCTATTGATTCAACGATGAACGTGAAGCTGACCTTAAATTTTCCAGTAGAAGTGCTACCGAAGAATGCAAGACTACAATGTATTTTAACTTGCAACTAGATCTAGCATGAATGTCTGGTATACACATTTGTAAATTGAAATTGATGTGTCTGGATGAGGCTGGGGATTGCCAGCCCATCCTAGAGTAGATCTAGATCTAACTTAACTACGTCAGTTGTATTGACGAGTTTGATCCTTTATAAGCGGTAGGCACAAATAACTGAGTTAACATTGTCGTCTGAGACATTAGAATATTATTTGTTAGATAGTAGGCAGAATATATCTGGAAGATAGATAAGTAATAATTAAATTGTGAATGAGTCAGAATGATATAATCTTTTAGGAATCTAGAGGAGACTTCTAGTGATATATTATTGAATTTTCATTTGATGCTGCTGATGTTGTCCTTTTAATATGTAAGAGCTAGACGAAATTTGTTAGGGATTTTAAAGTAAATAAATTTGTGGCCCTGCAGGTCCTTGATAAAACTTATTCGAATTGTTATTAGTATATGTGGCATGGTATGGAAGAATAATTCCTAAAAACCTCTCGATATTTTAAATGCAGTCGTAACACCAATAATTCCATATAACCCAACTCGTAACAGCCACCTTGTTGATGCTCTCTTGAAGTTTTACTTTTGCAGGACCCAGGTGTTCCGAGGAATACCATACTGCACAGTCGTCCGCATGAAGCGAGTGTGATACAAACTTTGGTAGGTGATCTGGCAGGTCGTTGATATAAATCAGAAAGAGGAGAGGAGCAACAACACTTCCCTGGGGCACACCAGCAAGCAGCTTTACTTTCTGGCTGTACTTTGTGTCCACTTTTGTTCTGGCTTGTCGGTGGACAAGGAAGTTTTGGAGCCAGTGGTACATCTTGCCCTTGATTCCCGTTTGTAGCAGCTTGAGAAGGAGACCATCCCGCCAGACCTTGTCGAAAGCCTTTGACATGTCAAAGAAAACCGCTAAGGTTCTCTTTTTTTCTTGGAAAGCGTTCTCGATGTCTTGTGTTAGACAGGTGATCTGGGATACCTGGAAACAACAACAGCAGCAACAACAATAAACTTAAAATTAACCTTATAGTGCCCAGTGTACCACATTTGAGATGAGTCATCTGGAGCCAACGTGCTCTATCTTTGATATATTTGCTCTTCCCATTGTATCAACAATTAATTTTTTTCAATTAGATACTCATATATTTGCGATAATCTGACTATTCAAGATCAGTCCTGCATTATTTCAGCAGCTTTGAACTTGGCAATTTTCATGTGGGCATTAGAGGGTTAAGTTGATACAATTATAACTACCACAGAAAAACAATGGGGTTGCGGCCAGGCTTAAAGTACAAGCCAGGACTGGCAGATAAGTTACAGTATTGATTTAATTTTCTAGACAGATTACACTTTCTTCATTTTTTTTTTTTTACTGTTCAATGTTTTATCTGTTCAATTTTCCATTCCTTTCTCTGTTGTTGTTTTTCTTGATCAAGGTTGATCACCGAAATATTGAGATTTTTTTGCCTCCCCTTTTTCTTTGCTTTTCATTGTATCGTTTGGATTATTTATTTCTTACGCGAGGCTTTGCTAGATAGAACTTTTTTATTTTTGCCAATTGTGACTAAATTTATAACACACCAGTTGTGTGGTTCATATTCTGTAATAGCGAATACTTTGTTTCATTAGAAATACCAGCACTGATGTATCATTTACCACTGCTACCACTAAACCCACCTCTCTTTCATCACGACACACCACTAACAACACATCATCACCACACCCATCCATCACCACTACCACCACTAGGATTATTACACTCACTTCTCTATTATCACCACCATCACTACCATCAACACAACATCAATGATTATCCTACAATGTACTATCATAATATTGTTGTCTCTCTCTCACTCACTCACTCACTCACTCACTTACTCACTCACTCACTCACTCATCCACTCACTCACTCACTCACTCACTCACTCACTCACTCACTCACTCACTCACTCACTCATTCACACACACACACAAACAGACATATACACACACAGAGAAAGATGAATACTCATACACGAAGCAGTCACATTTCCCACCATACCTGCCTAACACTCCCCCCCCCCCTCCCTAATTTTTTCACATACACACATACTCTCCCACCCCCTTCATGGACATACATAAATATGCACCCAACATGTCCATTCAATCCTCGTACGGAAAGCGGTCACTTTTCTCACTGTACCGTTCTGAACCCCCCCCCCCCCCTTCCTCCGTTTTTTTCACATACACATTCTCTTATCCCCCCTGCATGGGCATACAGTATACACATACAACCGACACGTCCACTCAATCCTCGCATGGAAAGCGGTCACATTTCTCACTGTCTCAATCTGAGCCCCCCCTCCTTCCCCCCGCCACACACAACAAAAAAATCCACCCCTCCTTCCACATATAGGCCTACACACACCACCCGTCCACCCGACTGACCAGGTATAGCGGGTAGATGTATCCTCATGCCGGAAGCGGTGACATTCCTCACTGTTCCAGTCTGATCTAGAACACCAGTGAAAGCCCGCAATGTATCGGCAGCACCAGAGTTGACCAGCAACCAAAAACATAAACTAGCTCATCATTATCTGAATTTCGGATGGCTGCCATTATCCGGCAACATTATCGGAGGACACTGCCCAGGTTTATCCGCCAACAATATCTGCCGGGTTTATCCTTCGGTATTGGTGTTGACTAATAAATACCAAAAAAAAATAAATTAAACAGATTGATTCCGAAAAAAAAAAAAAGGCTTTTATTGAAAACAAAAAGAATTCCCGAATGAGATTCCAACCATGGTATGCCGAATGACAGGCGAAGATGCTAACGACTAAGCTATTAAATATTGCGGACCCTGTGCAGTTCACTAATTGTGGAGAACATTTTCCCAAATAAACATCACCAAACCAATTTTACGATTAGATCTAGATTTACGAAAAACGAGGGGATTGGACTTGTTGAGTTTGTCAAAAAAGCAGTGCGGCATTTATTGCTGTTGGCCAAAAAAAAAAAAAAAAACGAGTTTCATGCATTCTTTCCTTTGGATAGACCACTTTTTGTAGTTTTTTTTTTTTTTTAATCATGTCATGTCACTCACACCGAGATATCATCTCTTGCTTATATCTCTGGTTTTGTAAACATGGCGCTATCGTGTTTTTGGGCCAACCCCTTCAACCATAGCCTCGGCTACTACATACAACTACTACTACGACTACTATTACTGCAACCACTACCTCAACCACTATGTTTCAGTTCAGAGGCACACGGGGGCTTTTCGGTAGGTCCACTTTCGCCATCAGTTCTCTATCAAAATGAGATCCTTGCATACAAGCTAAAATGATGCAAAAAAGCAGGGGTGATAAACGTTTATCTGAACGTCTGGTCTAATGTAATTGTGTGTCATTATCTCCCTTGAGTAAGAACACATTAATTTACCTCTCCATCATTGAAGAATTTGGTCGGCAGCCTGTAGAACGTGTTGTCGTTGTTGCCATTGAAGGCTGTCTCTGGTGTGAATCCGCCACTTCTGCCTCCTTCTCTCACAGTCTGTCCTGCCTGTAGCCGGAGAGAGGAAGGAGAGGAATGGTAGAATACATATCCGAATATTTAATTCCACAATACATAATACTGCTTTACTACAACATGGAAATTGGTGCAGCTGACAACCACAGCAGTAATCAGTGCCAAAATAACGTCAAAATATCCACACCTGCTATAAAAAGCTTCCTACTTTAGATACTTCAACCTTCTGACAAGGCCAATACTTTGGTTAGACATTGCCAAGTTTTCTGCTGCAGCTAAGGCAGGTCACTGGTGAGGAAACGGAGCAAGGCACATAGACAGACCGTTGCTATGCAGCCATCTTGGCCAGGTGGGTGGGTCTTGGGATCAGTGAATAAATAATATTTAAATATTAAATGTGCTCTCTCTCTCTCTCTTTCTTTCTCTAGGTCTTTCTTTTTCTCTCGGTCTCCATCACTTTCTCTCTCTCTGTATCTCGCTCTCTCTGCGTTTCTATCTTTCTCTCTCTAATTCCCTATGTTTGTGTGTGTCTCCCTGTGTGTCTCTTCTCTCCTTTGATCCCTCTCTTTCTCTCTCTCTCTCTCTCTCTGTCTCTCTTTCACTGCCTCTCTCTGTCTCTCTTTTTCACTCTCTCTTTCCCTCTGTTTGTCGTTCTCTCTCTCTGTCTCTCTCTCTGTGTCATGAGCTGAGTCTGGGGATCCAGTGAGTAGTGTTAGTATGATCAGAACCTTAGAGTAAAAGGTGGGATTTTATAGGTTAGTGGACTCACGACCTAAGGCGGTGAGTTGTGCAAGCAGTGCACGGGGCACGTGAACCCGGCATGATTTCGGAAGGTGAGACAAGAAACTGTCACGGGGTTTGGCTGGAGGTATATAAGCTTAAGTCGCCATTGTTTAATCAGAGAACGGCTGTGGAAATCATTCGCTCCAGTGAGGTTTCTCTCGGCTCGAGCTCCAGGGCCTGACAGTAGGAGTCGAGCGTAGACAGAACAGATACGAGTGAAGTTAGAAGTGGAGTGACTGTGTCATCGTCCAGAGAGTTGATATGTACGCCTCGTCGCACTAGGCCAAAAGTGCGAGCCGTGTCCTTTGGATCTACGCTCGTACATTGGCTACGAGCGTATAATGGTAGGCAATCCATAAGTCCACACTAACGAGACAGGAATTACTAGATCAGCCCAGTGACGAGAAGCTGAGTAGTAGGAAAGCCACCTGGCAATCCTCACAAGAGAGACAGTGATGAATGCAGTGTAGAATGATAGTGTGTATGGAAAGAAAGAAGTATTGAAGTCATTCATAGAACTAATCTTTTGTAGAAGTAGTACGTAGAGATTGTATCTCATGTGATATTGAATGCCATAGATTGTGTCTCATGTGATAATGAATGCCATAGTTTGTATCTCATGTGATACTGGAATTCTTGAATTACAGTTAATAAGTTTTAGCGACAAGCCTGAGTTCCCACAATGGAATTTTGATGTAGCCACTATTTGATGCAATCATATCTATTGTACCTGCAATCATATATATTATATCCGCAATCATATTTATTGTATCTTTAGTCATATCTTTTGTTATCCATAGTAATAAATTAGTATGGCCCTTCAGGCCTGACATATATATTGTCATGAGTCAAGTGTTATTAAATCTCACGCAGAGCATGAGTTGTTTTTTTCACCAGGGCCATGAGAAATTTGCTGGTGGCCTTGAACGGTCCTCGAGTATTATTGTTTGTGAGTAAAGAATTTCAAAGTTAAACTGTTAGATTCACGCTTGTTCGGTTTTAATGTTCCTTATTGGAAGTAATAGAGTAGGGGTGAGACAAGGTGGGGATGGTTGACATTGTTAAGTATGACTGGACACGTTTTGCACGTTGACTGGCTGATGGAGTGGTGCAGACTGTGTTCCTGCATTCAAAATGGTGGGATGTTTCAGCCAATGAGATTCCTGGGCTGGTTTGGCCAGCGGACTGGCCTTATCCGGTAGTTGGATAGTATGGGACATCGTGTGGCGTTGAAATTCATGGAATACAGACGAGCAGAAGCATCGTGTCGTGACGTATCTCCGGTTGGCCAGTACCTGAACTGTGTGATTTGAAGACTAGAAGTCCTTGCTAATCGGACTGACTGAGCTGTAGAAAGAAAGGTCTGAGTGGGCTGACCTTTAAAAGCCCACGCTGCGCTCTTTTGATGTTCGCGCCTACCAGTAGGCGTGACCAACGGTAATATCTTATTTGTTTAAGCATAATAGAAGATCAGAGACAGAGAGAGAACCACAGCCTCATAGGAAGTCTAAGGAAACCCCAGCCGGCACTCGACGACGAGTGGCCCGTATTATAGATCTATCTCCATAGTATGATTGAAGTAATATAGCACATTGTTGATGAATTGAATAGTGATTCTGCGTATATATATATATAGTCTTTTGCAAGTGCTTAATTACCTACAAGCCGAAGTGTGCTTCTGTAGGCTTTGAACGTACTGGGCTCTCCTAACATTCAAGCCCATATGATTTAGGGAGAGTTTGCCTGGCGACTGGCCAGTGGCGACCCAACTGTCACTTTAGATTGATATCTAGTTTCGTATAATATACCCATTTGCTATTGATTGCAGTACATCCAATAAGGAACCATAGTTACATGAATATCATAGATTAAGTTAGTAATTAGAATTTATTGCTTTGAATATACCTCTATTGTCTTTTGTTTTGTGTATTAATATTTAAATAATAAGATGGCCTGACCGGCCTGACATAGATATACGCTCTAGTTATTTAATACTTTTCTTGTGTGGTTGTGTCCGAGTGTGAGTTAGCTGCCTCTCGTGCAGTCGTAACATCCCCAAGACCCTAACTCTGCTCGTGACATATATATTTAACAAGTTTGTTATTGCTTATTCTGGTTGTGCTTGGACGAGTGTGAGTGGCCTTTCGATTAGTCGAATGCGCTATTATCCCCAAAGACCTTACTCACCTCGAATCTTGACACTCTGTACTTCTCTTTCTCCCCCCCCCCCCACCTCTCTCTCATCACGCAAACAATTCCCACCTGTACTATGGCAAGGCCTTAACGGAATGTCCACTCTTATGTAATAACATTATATTATAGAGACTGTGTGTGTGCGTGAGTGCATGCGCGCGCATGTGTGTGCATGTGTAAGTGTGTGTGTGCGTGTGTGTGTGTGTGCATGTGTAAGTGAGTGAGTGAGTGAGTGTGTGTGTGTGCATGTGTAAGTGAGTGAGTGTGCGTGTGTGTGTGAGTGTGTGCATGATTGTGTGTGTGTGTGTGCATGTGTAAGTGAGTGAGTGAGTGTGTGTGTGTGTGTGCATGTGTAAGTGAGTGAGTGAGTGAGTGTGTGTGTGTGTGTGCATGTGTAAGTGAGTGAGTGAGTGTGTGTGTGTGAGTGTGTGTGTGTGTGTGCGTATGTGTGCATGTGTAAGTGAGTGAGTGAGTGTGTGTGTGTGTGTGCATGTGTGAGTGAGTGAGTGTGTGTGTGTGTGTGTGCATGTGTAAGTGTGTGTGTGTGTATGTGTGTGTGTGTGCATGTGTGTGTCTGACTGGAACCTAATCACCCATTACAAGGTTCCCCATTCACCATTCACCCAGTCAAACAAAAGTATAAACGGTTCCCTCCCCCCCCCCCCCCCCCACCCCACCCCTCCAGTTTCCCATGATTTCAGCCAACACTTACTTCACTCCTCCGTGAACCCTTGAATTCAATATTGTACGGATTCCATCTGTGCAAGGGGGTCAGGTAGACAATCTCCAAAGGAATGGCGTAACTCACTTTTTTGGACAAAAGTTGGCAAGAATCTTCGGTTGGACAGTATTTGTAAGTGATACCGGCGATGCCCTGTTGAGGAATTGAGAAATTGGAAGCTCTGAGAAGCGACAGTTTGGAAAAAGGAGAGTTTATTGTCCATTGAAATGTTAAAAAACGGCTTGAAATGAGCATTGACGAGGACAAGATCCACAGCCAAGAAATTTCCATTCTTTCAAATAATAATGAAGACAAATCTGAAGTGATTAACTGTACCGAACACAACGTGCTGTGCTACAGATTGGACATTTCGACAACAGTTACTATATTAAATTGTGAGATACTCTGAAGTAAAGTTCAGCTTTACTATACTCATTAGCAGACCATTTAAACATCGCTATATTCCCTGTTCATGGTCGGATGAGACCTTTGCAGCCAATCGAGGGAAATCAATAACAAGACTGTCCTTGTGGCGTGCATCAGCCGACGGGTTTGATGATGACGAAAGGACATTGACGTTTTAATGATGGCTGTTGTTTTAAGTACGCAAGCACCCCAAGTGTTTTGCGCTAGGGGCGCGTAGGTATATGTCCCTATCCCTAACCCTATCCTTATCCTCAACCCTAAATCTCATCGAATCCTTAACCCTGCACCCACCCTTTGCACACACACAAAAAAGGAGGAAAACAAAAAGAAAATCTGAAAAAATAACTAATTAAGGCTACAGTTAGGAGTATTTCGAGGGGAGCTCTCTAGCTGTGAAGTTACAAAAGGCTAAAGCATAAGGGCAAAAAAATTTGGGGAACGTACGTACTTGTAACACTACTACTAACAGCATTCTTTAACAACATCCAACTAGTTGGAACTAGTGCACAGGGCCTTATTCAAGCTAACTTCAGTGACGTCATCAACCGATCAAAATTGATTGAGGCGTGCCCAAGTTTATACTGTCCCGTGGGAACAATTATCAAAGGTGCCAGGAATATCGGTTTCTTCAACACTTTGACAAAATGTTCACATCATCATAACCACTTGCCACGGGGAGAATACGAGCAAGTCATATAAAGGACAAGGAGTGATTTTTGCTACAGTTCCTAGTGAGAGCAGGATTTTTTACTTTGTGAGTGATCACGAAACCAATGCCTCAATTTCAACGGAAGTCAACAAGCCCGCAGGTCAATAAATCGTTTAGACGGAGAATAAAAATTACACAGGTTGTTGTCACTTTCAGTTCTTTGAAACCACACGACAAACGGCAGTGAGGGGAAAACATCCCTGACCATATAGTGAAAACGCGCAGGAGCGAAAAACTTTCCTTTTTCCGAAGAAAAGACTATTTTCCTTTAAAAGTCAACTTGAATAAGCTTAAAAGCCGCGTCGTCTACCCCCTCCTCCACCCCCCCCACCCCACCTCACTTCCTACCCTCTCTACATCTGTCACGACAACCCGAAATAATTTCCAAAGCAATCAGCAGGGTATTCCTGTGTTCTAATTTTAAGCGCGAGCACACCGAATAGTTAAAACCAGTCGGAAAGAAGTGTTCACCTTTACAATATCAATATTCTATACCACAGGACTGCCCCCCCCCCACTTTGCCTCTACCCTAGGAACCATAAACTCATGTCAGATTAGCCCACCTCCCGAAACCTCTGTTCTGGCCTGCCCTCAATCAAGAAAATTCCCTAACCCTCTAAGCCCTGCCCCCCACTTTTGTTAGTGGGAAAATTCCAATTTTGTGAGAATTTGTTCTTAGAGGTATTATTATGGGCGTTGATTTAGTGTATAATGTAGAAATTAGTAAAATAAAATAACCGTTCTCGCTTTGTGTTCTTGTGGGAACTGCAGCCTATCGATACTTCCTGTGTATCACTGGACTAAAGGGTGGAGTGAGTGCATAGGGTATTTGACAATAAAAAAGAGTTGCCATTTGCCGCTGTGTGAATACACATGTGTGGCTTCAGGGTCGGGCCGGCGGATATAAAACATGGCTAAATACTCACAGATCTGCTGTTTTCTGCAACAAACAAATTTCTGTCGTTGAATCCTCTGTGTCCAATGTTGGTTCCCATAGCCCCGGGCTGGGAGATCAGGTACCAGCGGTGATAGAAGGCAGAGTTCAGCGTCTGAGGAACAAAATAAACTGCATCAGTTCCCCTTCTTCAGCTGATGGAGTTTGAGTTTGAGTTTATAAACACAGGCCCATGCGACAACGACCACGTTGTGATCGGGAAAAATAAGACGAAAGCCATCATATTAACAGGCCGATAGGACAGAAGCAGCCCCTTCTAGAAGTGTCCATCAACCAACCACTCAATTGATGGAATGTTTCTGTCAGTCAGACCCCACGTGCGCCAGCCGATTTTGATTGGCTGATTAGCTGGACGGTGACATCAGGATCTGAAGTTTCAATGAGACCTCACGTACCAACCAACCAGTTAGATCTCACGAAAACTCAGTATCGTGACGTAATCATCCAATCAGTTGGCCGATCAAATTCGGCTAATGGGCGCCGGTCCTAAAGGGTCAAGCAAAGTATTAGGTATATTCGGAAGGGCGAGGGTGTATGTGACCCCAAAGCTGTGAAAAGTATAGAATGGAGGAAGGGGGGGGGGGGCAACCTACGCTGTTCAATTATGATAATGAAGATGTAGCAAAATAGGAGGGGGGGGGGGAGATGAAAAATATATCACAAACACGATGGACTAGGGAAAAACTGTAAAACAAATGTATAGCACTGATTATAGAGTCGAGTATCCTCATACGAAATGCCAATAATGTATTACAATTTGAGGGCCTGATCACTGGCGTTATTTTTACCATTCGTCGAATGGGGGGGGGGGGGGGGGAGGGAGGAGGTGAGGTCAAGAGTGTGAACAGCGAACATGAGGGGATGCCAAAAACACTGTCGAAATCGAGCATACATATTTCATAATAATAATTATGGCCTGGACATGAGCCAGTTATTCAATTCACTCAAAAAGTAAATCAGTGGACTAGTCAGTCACGTAGCCAATCAGTAAATGACAAAATATATAGGAAAAATAAGTTGGTAGGCAGAAATAAGCCAGTCTGTAGGTCGATCAGTCAATGTTAGTCAGTCAGTCAGCCAGCCACTATACAAGGCCGTCAGTCAGATGGTCTGTCTGTCATCAGTCAATCATTCATCAGTCAGCCAGTCAGTAAATACTTGAAGGATTAGTAATTACTCGTAAATAGATGAATAAATGGTGTGCGATTATAATGAAGGGTGGGCTACTGAATGAGTAAGTACGTACATATGATAAATGAAAAAGTGACTGCACTGTCAAGAAAACACAATAGACAAAGAGCAGATCGCTGACGCTATCATGAAACCTGCCCAGCGTATTTACAAAAACACATAGATTACAACTCAGATTTGCCATATTCTATGAATTCTTTGAATTTATATTATTTGTTCATTGATTAGAGCGACAGTGTAAAATTTCAAGTATTTATTCGTCATCACCATCGACATCATACTATTTTTATGGAGTTCCAGGGTGAACAAATAAGCATCTAATACATTGTGACTATTCGACTAAATGTTATGAAAGTGTATATGGCCTCAATTATTTACCATAAATTACCTGGAAGCGTCATTTTGAACACAAGTCAGTCTTTAATAATATCATTTATTCATGCTGTTTCTTGAGCCAAAAAAAAAATAAATAATAAAACAAACGAACAAACAAAAAGGCGCACCTTCAATGGGAAAGGATGACCTGAAATTTCGTTCTTCTCCTCTTTTATGTATTGCCGGCCGAACAACAACTTTATCAATTAATCAGAGCACATACAATGAATTGTGGTATAGCAGCAAGTGTCATAATCACTGCATCGAATCCCGTTAGTAGTGCAATTATTAGTGTGCGCTTGATCTGTGAGCTGGGGTGGGTGAAAAGAGTTTGCCAAATTGGTCTTGCTCGGGTCAGCTACCATTGCTAAAGAAGTACGTATTTAAAAAGTAGAATACATTTCTTTTGAAGAAGATTTCCCCTTTTTGAAAATTAGGTTCTTCACACTTTATGTGGTTTAATGATAAGATCAATGAAAGACCATCCTGATGGACGGAAGAAAATAGAGATGACGTAAGACTAAAACGTGCATAGAGAGAAAGCGAGAGGGCTAATTTGAAAAGAACAACTTACTGTGCCAGTGAAGACGTCATTGGTGTCGAGGCCAAAAGTGCTGTCAGTCTGGCTACCACCGTAGTTATCTTTGCCAGGAATCTCTCGAATAATCTCGTCAAAAAGGTCCCACCTATGGAAACGCCTCCGCTCGTATTGGCTGAGAAAGAACCGAGCGGATCTCAGCTTCTGATATTCTTCTTAGTTGTTTCGAATGGAGTACCTATGACAGAAAATTTGAGAACCATTGTCAGGTAGGCTGGCCAGACACAGTCAGATGCTGCCAGCGAAATGTACAGCAAAGAAATAATGGCATACTCTGACTGTATCTGACCGGGCTTCATATGACAGGGCCTCCCCGGATTTACCAAGAAACTATAGGAACCTATGGTGTGCACTTCTTGTCTGCCAGTATCTGACTATGCCTGACGGGGCCTGTTCGGCCTGCTCTTTACGATTTCCAACTGCCAAGGTATCTTTAACGTGCGCAACGTGCACACGGGCCCTCCGAATTTTTTCGTCCTTATCCGAGAAGACCAGGTACTCGATCCTACCCCCCAATAGGATCAGGGACTTGAAAATATGAGACAAATCCCAATTTCCAACATGCCTGCACTGCCCGGGTTTAGAACCCGGGACCCTTAGCATGAGGGGCGAGCACCTTGCCTCTCGACCACCTTGTCCCCACGTAACTGTTTAAGAAGATAGAAGGAGGGTGAAGATAAAAGATCGGGAGAAAGGAGGAAGGCAGAAGAAAAAAGGTGAAGAATAAGCCCACGAAGAAGTAGTAATGTATGTGAATAAATGAAGACACAAGAATAGGCGTAACACAGAAATAGTAGAAAGCCAATAAGATCTTGAGGGTGGATCGTTGGATATCCCCAGAAACACAAACTGATGTTGAAGAGGTTAGAAGACTAAAGAGAGGCAGCGCAGACGATGAAGAAGAAATGTCCAAACAGCATCCCTTTCGTAGATTAGTTGTACAGTTTCCCACATAGCCGGTATAATTACCGTACAGATGGATTTCGCTGACATCAAACCGACGGTGGCGCGGTGTCGTAACCAGTTGATCTACTTGGCAACGATGTCGTTCTCATGAGCAAACTTGAAGTCAGTCCTACGCAACGCACCGACATAGGTGGGTGAGTAAATTACGAGATAATGGCGAAGAGAAGAAACTGAGATGGTGCACATTGGTCGTATTAACGAGCGAGTGGGAAATATTCGGATGAACTCGATTAATAATTATAGAGTTTTGCCACACTTCCTCGCGTGAGCATTGCTCCAGAAGGTTCATTAATCGAGTTCAGTGGCGCGCCATCGAATCGCGAATGTACATGGCCTGAGGTTTGATGCCTCGGGGAGTGATGGTACCAAGGCGAAAAAGTAAGCGTTGCTCAGTCTCAGTGCGCACTCCGGTTACTGTAGTGTTTTTGTTTTTTTCTGGACCAAAGTTTTAACCGAAAATCTGTAATTTTTGTCTTCCTTTTTTCTTTGCGTTTTGTTGTATCGGTTGAGTATTATTTCTTAAACGGGGCTTTGCTACATACCACGTTTTCTTTTTGTCGATTTTTGACTTTGCTTGGGGGGGGGGGGGGTTAGTTGATCTAACTACAACCCTTTAGAAAACGAAACTATTACAGCTGTAGATTATATAAACACGAGATCCGACGAGCGATTAAATAATACTAAAGTTTAATGACTGTATCTTAACACAATATAATACTAGGAAGGCACCAACGAACAAGTAAATATCCTACGCCACAGAGAAGAAAACTCACTTACTCACCGATCAACCACTTACATGGGTCTATATATATAGATATTTCTGTAGAAAGTTCACGAAATAAATGTAACATCTGCCCTCGCCCGAAACACACAAACTAACCAACCACGTATCAATACGTCACCAGGTTACATCACTCAAGGCCAAATCTGGCGTAAACACCTAGTTCTACGACTTTATCGGACGTTCACGAATATACTAATATTTACGAAAAGGGTCAACCGCCGAGCGAGGAAAAAAAACTACTCACAAGGAAGGGAGAGCAAGGTCACGGAGTTCACTGGCGAACGTCAACAATACAATGAAAAAAGAAGTGAACACATGCTCAGTCACCAGTATAACACGCAACGGGGAAGGGCAAGGGGTAGCTTGCAGATGCTACACTGTGGTTTTTATAATACCTAAAGACTTACAGCTTTCAGACCAGTCTCCATCAGAAATAACAGGCACAGAGGGATGAAGTAGTTCTGAAAATGCAGTTATCAGTTGATCTACTTTATGAAATAATATACAATATAACCATAATGTAATGTGTTTGTGGTTTGTTTTTTTTTTTTATCAATTAGATGAGGTCCCCGGCATGACACGGCATGACCCGGGTTAAACTTGTGCTCCCACCTTTCTTTCTCTCTCTCTCTCTCTCTCTCTCTCTCTCTTTCTCTCTGATCTAAGACAATTTGCCATGATAATTCAAGGCTTGCTTCAGAAAGCATGTCTCAAGGCATTTCACACCAGCCTAACATGCAGTAGGCTTATCAAAGGGAACACAATAGGAGATCATTATACCGGTATTTTACATTTAAAAATGTTTTTTTTTTTTAATAAAATGCTTGAAAAGTGAATAACGACAATGAGTTAATACAAAAACGAGAGGATTAGATTTGTTGACACTTAAGAAAATTAAGTTTAGTCTTTACCGCTGAACACACAAAATAATAACAATAATCTTACTATAATTGAGCTAGATTGTGAATTTGTAAGCAGCTAAAACTTCGCGACTATGCCATCAAAACTTACGAAACCTGGTGTACTGCATCCATTTTTGACCAACAGTTTCGTGGACACATTCATTTTGAACAAAAATCAGTCTTTACTATCATTTATATTAAAAACTTTTACCCGCATAAACAGACAAGCAATTTCGTCAAGTAGAATCAAAAAGCATGAACGGAAATGCCGTCCTTGACCTCTCTTTTCACATTGGTGGTCGAAAATCAATGTAATTACATCTGTGTATTTCTACGTAAGTTCTATTATTAGTAATGGCATCGAATCCAAAATGCTGCTTTTAATGTAGCCTAAATCTAGATATACTGTTGGGCTTCCTACAGGGAACCTGCAAAGACTTATCTTTGGGCTGGTCGGCTAGTAATAATAACAAAATAAATGGTCAAAATGGCGTCACAATGGATCACTTCCGCCACTATTTAAAAAAAATAAAAATATATATACTATGGTAAAATAATTATTGAATTGAGATTGGGCTTGAAACTTAGGGAGGTATCATACTCGTCACGGTCAGGCAGTCAGATGCTGCCCACAGACTAATAAAATACCCAGACTGGATGATTCCATTGTGTGACGTCACAAAACAGCGAAAGGTCATGAACCATCCGCCATTTCAGGTTTAAGGTAACGACCGACGCTTCAGCATAGCTACAATTTTGAATGATACCATTTTGACGCGCCTACTGAACGCGGAAGTTTGGTGCCGCACCAAGAAATTAATACATGTACAACCAATCTTGACAAATAAAAAGAAATTTCTACTGGAGATAGAACTAGAATTGGAATTTCCCGAGCAGCGGCCATGTTGGCTATACAGTCGCCGCTCGGGAAATTCCGTAAACGACACAGCCCGACGCTCGTGTTTCCAGTCTGGTTAATTTATTAGTCTGTGATGCTGCCAGCAAAAGAAAAAAATGGCGGGAGCTGACTGTCTGACCGGACTTAGTATGATACTTGATAGGGTCATCTCGGATTTATTAAGAAAATATAGGCGATTGTATCCTGCATTTCTTGTCTGCCAGCATCTGAAAGTGCCTGACCGGGCTTAGTTTGACACCTCCCCTAAGTCGCCCGTAGACAAGATAATGTTTTACGACTCACCATGCTGAAAGCTTGACTTCAGCAAACTTGTAAAGACTGTATGAAGTACAAACAACCACTGAGTCCCCTCTTATACTCGAACTGCATCCCATTATTGGCCACCCAATGTCGTCATCCCCAACTTCACAGTAATAGCCTTTTCTTTCCTGCAGATAATTGAATCCTTTTGTCCACCGAAACGTTCATCAAAGATAGAGAAAATAACAGACTGTGAAAACATAACAATTTACCGTTTCCAGTAATAATATGCCCGGTATTCATTTCATGGTCTGGTAATTAGAAACGGCTATAAGATAAGATAAGATAATAATAATAATAATAATAATAAATAATAAATTACATTTATATAGCGCATTTCCAATAAATGCTCAATGCGCTTTACAAGTAATAAAAACTCATTCCTCTCTCTCCCACACTCCCTCTCCCCACCCCCCTCTCTCTCTCTCTTCCCATCACATTCTCACTCCTTCTATCACATGCTCTCTCCCCTCAGGTAAGTCAAGAAAAATAAGCCTGCTGGAACAAAAAATGCTTCAGCTGCCTTTTGAAACTTACTAATGATTTTGTTTGTCTCAGTTCCATAGGTAACTTGTTCCACATTAAGGGGCCAATATATGTGAATGATCGTTCACCATAACATCTGTATGATTTCACAGGTGTCACTAGCATGGTGGAATCAGTGGAGGATCTTAAACTTCTCCCTGGTGTATACAGTTTTATCAAATCTTGTAAATAAGAAGGAGCCGAGTCATTCAGACATTTGAAACACAGGATGCAGATTTTAAAAATTATCCTTTGCTTCACGGGGAGCCAGTGCAATTCTTTCAGGAGTGGTGTGATATGATCTCGTTTTTTGGATTTGGTTATCACCCTGGCAGCATTATTTTGGATTACCTGTAGACGATTCAAAAATTTTGTATGAATACCCGCTAAAAGTGAATTGCAGTAGTCCAGTCTAGACAAGATAAGGGATGTAACTAATGTTTTTGTGGTCTCTTCATTTAGATATTTTCGGACAAGGCTTATTCTTCTCAACTGAAAATTTAAGGATTTAGACAGAGATCCTACACCTGAACCCATTGACAAATGGTGATCAATAAACACACCCAAATTCTTTACAACTTCTTTGCATGATAATTCATGGCCATTGAAATCAATGGTGACATTTTCAAGATCTTTTGTTAATCGTGGGTTGTGGAATAGAACTATGTCTGATTTGTCTTCATTTAATTTCAATTGGTTTGTTGTCATCCACATTTTAATTTCCTGAACACATTGTTTAGTGGCGAGAGTCATATTTGACAGATCTTGAATGGTGCCATCAATATATATCTGAACATCATCCGAATAAAAGTGATATTGTAGTCCATGAGTTTGTAAAATACTTGCAAGGGGCTGCGTATAGAGTGTAAAAAGCACAGGACCAAGGACAGACCCTTGTGGAACTCCATAGTCTAATGCAACTTGTTTGGAAAAACTGTTCTTAATTTGCACTGACTGAACTCTGTTCTGTAAATACGACTTGAACCATAACAGGGCAGTACCCGACATACCAAAAGAGCGCTCAAGTCTTGTAAGTAAGATAGAATGATAAGATAAGATAAGATAAATTTTATTCGTCCTTGTACAAGGAAATTTGTTTTGATCATTGAATACATAACAATACAGTTACAGAAGCAGAAAGTATGATACATAGCGCGCATACACACATATATACACACACACTGATAAATTAACTAAATTAACAAAATTAACAGTGCACACAATATGCTTCCCTAACTAAAACACATTGACCTGACACGCAGGACATAATTCAACTGTGCACAGATTACGATCAAGATGACGACATTATTGTAACATCCTAGTTGATGATGGAATAAACGATTTAAAGTAGCGCTCAGTTTTAGTTTTCTTTGACAACAGCCTTAAACTTCTTACAGATCTTATATATTGCTTGTTCAGGGGATGTTGGGGGTCATTTATAATAATATTAGCTTTTTTAATACAAGCACCAGTGTACAGCTCATCAAAATATGGCAGATCACAGATACAAATTTTGGATGCTTTTTTAATTAAATTATTGATCTTAATAATAGGCTATCCTAATTATGGCGACAGATCATGTCCACCCACTTGAATGCACGTGGGATTAGAATTATTCTGATTATTATTGTTGGTATTATAATTACTGCGAAAGTCGGCAGACAAAAAGAGGGCCGGGGGTGGGGTGGATGAGGGGATTTCCGGAGCCCCACAGGTGTGAACGGACACAGGAAAATGTTACAATTTTTTTAATAGATCAGAACTGTTTATGACAGAAACAAATTGCCAAGTGTAGTCCGGCCTTTTGGAGTGAGATACTCCTGTTTGTAATTAATTGTTGGAATCATAAACTGTACAAACTAGTAGGTAAAAGGACCTTTTCTTGCAGTTTATATTGGAATGATATATTATACACTGTAGAGGACTGTAACAGTTGATGCAAATTTCAGCACGTTATGATGGGGAGAGTCAGATGAACTGATCGTCTACCCCTTAAAAAACGAAACTGTCTCGAACTGTTGTAGAAATAAATAACAGGATCCGATGAACAATTAACACTAACTTTAATAACTGTAAACACGAGCTGATATCCACAAGTTACTTACACCTATCAGGGAAGGCACTACACTTCTACTACAACTGGATGTACACACCTACGATCTGCACCTTACGATTTTCACCCACGATTTGCACACACTATCCTACTCGCCTGGCCCTCCTTATATATATTCTGTCCAGGAACGTTCAGGAAGCGGCTTAACCGCCCCATAAGCGCGAGACAGACCTAGATCGTTCGGGACACATACCAGCCACCCAATCGTACACAGACACGTCACAGAATTACATCACTCAAGGTCGACCTAGCGTAATCTCGGACACTGCCGTACCTTCTAGATTTTCTAGACATTCTACAGTGAAACAAACAAACCACATCAAAGAAAAATACCGGCCTTGCTGGCGAGAGGGGGGAGGAAGGTCGCCGAGTGAGACTCGCCAAGCGGGGGGTGAGAAAATATCGATCGTCCTACTAGTGGGACGCTACAAGGACGACAGCCCTTTATTGAAATATGACATAATCATATATCGTAAAGAGTATGGTGATAGCCCTTGTTTGCATAATGATGGAATCATGAAATGCATAGTGTAGAAGGGTGATATGTAAAAGGACCTTTTCTTGCAGTTTATATTGGAATGATAAATTATACACTGTAGAGAACGACAGCCCTTTATTGAAATATGACGTAATCATATATCGTATATAGAGTAGGGTGATAGCCCTTGTTTGCATAATGATGGAATCATGAAATGCATAGTGTCGTAGGGTGACAGCCCTTCTTTGCAGTATGATGGAATCATGAATTGTATAGTGTCGTAGGGTGATAGCCCTTCTTTGCAGTATGATGGAATCACGAATCATGAAATGCATAGTGTAGTAGGGTGATAGCCCTTGTTTGCACTATGATGGAATCATGAAATGCATAGTGTAGTAGGGTGATGGCCCTTCTTTGCAGTATGATGGAATCATGAAATGTCTAGTGTAGTAGGGTGACAGCCCTTCTTTGGAGTATGATGGAATCATGATTCATGAAATGCATAGTGTAGTAAGGTGATAGCCCTTGTTTGCAATATGATGGAATCATGAAATGCATAGTGTAGTAGGGTGATATCCCTTCTTTGCAGTATAATGGAATCATGAAATGCATAGTGTAGTAAGGTGATAGCCCTTGTTTGCAATATGATGAAATCATGAAATGCATAGTGTAGTAGGGTGATATCCCTTCTTTGCAGTATAATGGAATCATGAAATGCATAGTGTAGTAGGGTGACAGCCCTTGTTTGCAGTATGATGGAATCATGAATTGTATAGTGTCGTAGGGTGATAGCCCTTCTTGGCAATATGACAGAATCATGAAATTCATAATGCAGTAGGGTGACAGCCCTTCTTTGCAGTATGATGGAATCATGAAATGCATAGTGTAGTAGAGTGATAGCCCTTCTTTGCAGTTTTGATTGCATGAACCTCAGCCGTGTAGACAGAGTTTGAGTTTGAGTTTAAGTGTGGATTATTCGGCGCGCCGGCATGATAACGGCCAGTTTTGCACCTTTCCCGATCTGTATCGATAATTCATTTATGTTTGGTTTTCAGACTATTCATTTTTATCAATTCACATTTCACAAACAGAATTAAATAGTTCTGTATTCACAACTTATTACAAACATTGTCTTGTATAAATGTGAACAGAATTTTATCAGTGTGTATAAATGTTTTTAAATCAAGGTGTAGATCTTAGCCTTTTTCAGAAAGGGAAACACGTGCTGTGGATAATGAGAAAACATGACGTAACCTGCTGGCTATGGACAGGATGGCCATGATATTGCCTTGAGACAGGAGTCTTGAGTTTGAGTTTGGCTTTTACGGCGCATCGGTGGGATAACGGCCACTCTGCACCTTTCACAGTCTATTTTGGGTACTTTATTAAGGTTTGATATTCAGAACAAAAGTGGAATTGGGCGGACATGGTGGAAGGATGAATGACAATAGATGGACAAAACGCCACACTGAATGACAACCACGGGGACACGAAAAGAACACGAGGACGACCAGGAAGAAGATGGCAGGATGGTATTAAAAAGAGGAGGGGGGGGGGGAACAACATGGA
Organism: Onchidella celtica; assembly: GCA_963931925.1. Taxonomy (NCBI): domain Eukaryota; kingdom Metazoa; phylum Mollusca; class Gastropoda; order Systellommatophora; family Onchidiidae; genus Onchidella; species Onchidella celtica. The sequence goes on along the minus strand of OZ007579.1, from coordinate 7,323,229 downwards.
TGAGGAAAACGTCAGACAGAAAGGAATGCAGAGCACCGACAATGCCTAGGTGAAAGTTGAAGAAACCTGTGAAGAAAATAGTGCAAACATTCCCAGAAAGTGAGATATCTGTTGAAACAACCTGCATAAGTTTGCACTATGGTGCACTAAGAAAAATGTGATGCCAATAAAATCTTACATTACTTACAGCCTACATGTATTTTGCATATTAATAATTATTAAATATAATTATTTTATGCACGTCCAAGTCTATGTCACACTATTTGTTGATAGCATTGCAATTCCTTACCACGCTAAATTATATTTGGCACTAGAAATAACGGCACTTTTTAAGTGGCTACAGGTGCAATATGGAACAAGGGCCTACAGAAGATGCGTCGCTGTTGTATAATATATATTTTTTTTTCGGTATAATTATTTAGTAGTTTCAATCACAAAAATTGTTTGTAATTTTATACATGTATAATGGTGAAGTTCTGACTTTGCTGATGAACAGGAACTAATAAAAAGAAATAAACACTTACTCATTGTCCTTACTCTGATGCCATTGTAAGGTTTTGTGACACAGTTGGAAAAAGCTCCTAGTAGTCCTACCATTTGAAATCATCGGCTCGGGGAAATCATCTTGAAGTTGAATAGTAAAGAATTTCTACAAAATTACACACATGACACAAATGGGAAAATGCCTACCCATTTTGCAAACTAGATAGACTACACTCGCTTAAAAAAAAAAAATGGGAAAGAGAGCATACAATTCTGTTTTTTTTGTTTTGTTTTGTTTGCTTTTGTAAGAATGCATTCTCGTCTAACACAAACCAATTCGCGTAATCGCTTATTCATTAAATTCATTTTTACTTTGGTGATAATGAAATCACATTCAACTGGCTTGTCTACATTCTAGACCCATCCATAAAAGAGACCATTAAGAGCTTGGGATAACAAGATGAAATCAAATTGATCAGATCTATAGCTATCACTGGGCAGCTATCATGCACTTACAGCCCTTTATGAAGTAATATTTTAGCCATTGGGCAGTGTTGAGGCTCTAGGTCTAATGTAATATTATTTAGGCTGTTTGCCATTTTGTTGACCATACAGCTGGTTCCAACATCATCATCAAAGCAACAAACAAAATAGGTCATGAAATAGAAAACACTACACACTGAATACAACAACAACAACAAAAAAGTAGAAGTAAGCACAGCTACTACAATTTTTTTTAGATCTGCACATTAATGTATCTTGTCGAAGACTAAAAGGACAGTATGACTATGAATTGATGATGAGATAAATGGGTCAAATTCTATAAAGAACTCCATTTTTAAAAAATTAAGAATGGAATGGCATTGTAAGTGATATCAAATTTGTTAAATTATCTCAATATATGTGATAGTACGGTTCTACTGACAGGGTGTATCATTGTTTCCATCTAATCATGCCTTTGTAGCCTTTTATTTGTAAATTGTATAGTGGAAAAGGATGATCATGACGTTTTTTAAATGTTTTGTAATTCACTAATTGACAGAAAAAAAAAAAGATCGGTGATCCTTCCTTAGATGAATCAACCAAACTTGAACCGATGTACAGAAACTTGAGGCGTATACTATAGTATACAAGAGTGTCTTCTGTTTCAGGGCTCCACTTGGACTGGGGATGTATCTGGACACATTTCATGTCGGACACGGAAGCATTGCGAATTCTGTGCAGTGGGCATTCACATATTGATACTTTTCGTTAAGGCAGTAAGCGGCGAGCGACTTTCACCAATGCGCACGGAGGAGGAGGTGTAACTAACTTTGTTTCAGTTTTACTAGTTTCATGCATTCCGACTAAAATCTGATTTCCACCTAGGTGGCTGTATGCACTACGACTACTATGTGAAGTACAACGTTTGGAGGGAGTGGAACACTACCGGGGCTGTACTGTTTCCTTTGCATGACGTCGCTTGAACTGTGGTAGCTGGATCGATGCTGTTTTTCCCGGGTAATAACTGTCTGGAGCTGACATCCCAAATTCCTGTATTGTTATTAAGACTAATAAGACTTAATATTAATATTTATTATTAGTTACTAATGCTAGTGTGAACCCTTTAATAAGATGGTGCTCAATAGGATCGTACTGAATAGTATTATATTATGTTATTTTATTGTATTTCCCTACAGTGAGAGGAAGTTTAGTCAGGATTTCCAGTGCTTTTAGTAAGAGTAAGACAATGTCTGCGTGTAAAACGCGTGGAGTGAGAAAAAACTGGTATGCAGGTGGTTGGCGGTCGCCTCTGGTCGGGTCTCCTTTTATCCTAGTCCTTCCTATCATTCAATTTTTAACTTACAGTGTTTCACTCTTTCTTTCTTGTGCCTTGTTCTCTTGCACAAAGTGACCGTAGTTGTGTCGATGATGTGCTCTCTCTCTTTCTCTCTCTCTTATCTCTCTCTCTCTCTCTCGGTTGATTCTAATGCTATTCGTTGGTATCAATAGAGAGTCCGCGCAGGTGCATCACGTTGGCCTAAGGCTAAATTTACTTATCAAAAGCCACCCTAAGCGCATCGTAACGCAATTCTTATCGTAGCAAAGCATACTCCGCGCACCGACGTGCTGTTCGGTGCTAATGGGAGAGAAAGGAGCTTATTCGCGTGGAACAGCAGACCAAAGGACGCTATAGTCTTGCATGCACCGTTCGGCGTCTTCCCTACTGATCCAGTGATTGCGACCTACATGTGCACTGCAGCGGCTGTTCAACGAAGATGGCTTAACTAAGCTACATGTATATCTTTTGCATTAGGCCTTAGTAATCACAAGGTGCACCATTTTCCACTCTCCCCTTCCTCTCTCTCTTTCACTATTCAGAAAGTTGAACAACGAAAGCAGCGTGACCTAGATCTACGTTCGCAGTCACACATTTTTTTCAAGCTTGCCCGTGATTACACCCTTCCTACTGTAAAAAAAGAAAAAAAAAGGATAAATGTCCGTAAGTTGTCAGAATAAAGTCTTGTCCACAATATTGTGGTACCAACAGGATTACGGGACGAAGATTAATCTGATTTTAAAGTTCTGAATCGGGAAGGCAGCCCCACTTCGATAAAGTAGGTCATGCCAAAAGTAGGGCGCTACGCTACCACAGCAAAGTCGGGTTTTCACCATAATTATGTTGAAAAATGAAGCATTATGAACAATGGACAGAAAAAGTGGCCATCAAATTCGCACGACAAAAAGATTAATAATTCATAAAAATCCATTCATATCGGGAAAAAAAGCTTGCTTCCAGGTGGAAAGTCCACAAATAGAAGCTTCCTATCAACAGCAGTTGCAAAGTTACTTTCGTGCCTCTCACAGCCGAATCGCAACTAAGCGCGACCCAAAATATTGCGAAAATAGACAAATTCCTCCGCGTTGAGTAACTTCGCCGACGTCACGACTATGCACAGACTGTCTATTAATATTACTAGTAACTGCCCCATTCTTCGAATGGTAAAAAACAAAGCTCACCACTCCAGACAGAAAGGAATCAGCACAAAGACATTGATGTCGAGACACTTTGGGTCATCCACATAAAATCGGCGATCAATAGATAGATAGGATAGTATTACAGTAGTACACAGTGCACAGTTATGCGCACCGAGCATTTTTCATGGGCTCATGTGTTCGTAAAAAATGATCTAAATATTTACGCACAGTTTTCTTGGTATGAATGAATGGCACTCACCTCATCTCTAACGTGATTTGACAAAACGCCTTTTTCCAAAAAATGCTGTTTCGAGAAAATCGCGATTTAGTTTTGCGGTCTCTAAATTTAAATCTAGCAAACACAATGCAATTTTTCTAGACTGAAGTGACACGTTATGATGTCATTTAACTTTGTATAAAGTTTTATTTGAATTGGTGTTGAATTAATTAAACTGTGATGAAAAAGGCGTTTTGTCGAATCAATGCCCAATGGTAAAATGCCTTTTTTCAGAAAAAAAGGCGTTTTGTCGCATCAGACCTAATCACACAAATGCCTTGCTGAAGAGATAGGCATTGCTCTGATTATGTTTGATACGACAAAACGCCTTTTTTGTTCAGAGAGGGCATTGTTTCGCCTTTTTCTGTCCAATGAGGTGTTCAAAAACTCGGTTCCAAGTAAAAACTCTTCTGTGTCAGACCAAAAAACGCGTTTGCTGACGGCTGTTCCTGTTTCATCCATAAAACGACACTGCTTTCTTTTTCCTGATGGCCCTAGTTTAATGCGATGACTGAATAACCAGTTTCTTTGCTCGTTGTAGGTATGATTCAAGTATTCTTGATGAATAGCAAAAGCATTGTCGGTGTCCGATTTTTTCCAAACAATGGTTGTGGCAGTTGCAATTTTCTAATATTGGGTGTTTGGTTTTCTGAGACCAAGGTTCTCTCTCCTTTTTTGCTGTCGTACAAGCCGACATTGGTGATGGAATGGTAGGTAACGGTGAGATCGGAGGCGGGGATAGTTCGACGAGCACTCACAGATATGACGAACTTGCAGACAAAGAGTACCCAATGGAAACATCTGATTGTTCAAGTTGGGAATGATGAATACCGGCAAGCAAATCTAAAAGTTACTGTGTTGCACTCTGCGTTGGTTGTTCTTCAATCCCGTCAATGGAATCTTTTGGAGGGGAAGATAACAGAATGATCGGGTTGTGAGATGTCCAAACATTCAATGGGGTGATGTTCAGGGTGAATGCTGGATGACCACGAACAATCAAATCGTGCCCCAGAGGGAGCAGTAGCAGCAGGAGTTGACACAGAAGTAGGAGAAAGTTCACTATTCTGTTTCTCGTTGTCTGATGCAACGTCACCATCAGAACTATCCGAAGTAAATGGATTCTCTACACTGTCACTGTCATCTGATGACAAGTCCTTGGAGTGAGTAGGCACAGCATGTTGAACTGGGACGTCAATAAAAATGAGTAGGCGACGAACAGGTTTGGCTGTCAAAGGCCTTGCAATCTGAGGATCTGGGGGACCATCAGTGTCCTCCATACCATAGAAGGCTGGCACTTTGGGTGATTCTGCTTACTCTTGTTCTGCCTTGTGACGCTTTACCAACGGACCTTCATCACAGCTGCCACTTGAATCTGAGTGCGGCCGAATTATTTTCCTGTTGGATTAAACAAACAAAAGTTGCATGGCTGAATTCTTATTTTGATTGGTTTGAAGAAAAAAATACGACAAAGTGACCAGTAACAACTATATACAGTAATTTGCAGCAATGATAAAGGCATAACGAATGAGGTCAAAGCTAAACATGAATAAAACATGTACTCTGCAAATGTAATCTTAATATCAATGAAAACAAAAACGAGCATGGTTATGGTATAACTGGAATTATTTTTTCCAGAAATTCATTGATGATTTATGAACATTCATGCCATTATTGGATACAGAGAGCTAGTTGCCTGCTTCACGATATGTCTAAATGTTCAAGGCATTTGAAAAATGATGATGACTATGATTTTTCTTTCGCTGTCACAAGAACCAGCAGAGGCTCAAAACTTCGTATGGATACATCACGTTCATTACTAGCTACAAGTCTGTGCCCTGATGTTCAGACACATGAAATGTACAAACGTAACAGAAGAAGAAGAAAAATTAACTTACTGCTTAATGAGCCCCTTGAAAAGTCCTGAGGATTCATGGGAAGAGAGATGGTGATGCTGTGAATGCAGTTGGGCAGAGGGAGAGAGATTTCACCTTGAAGTTAAATCTGGAACTGCCTTAGTTTTCAAAATTCTGCTGCTTATAAAGTCTCGCGACAAGAAAAGTTGAGTAATAATTGGAACAACTACGTCCCCGACTTTGACCGAAGATTCTGGCCCTCACTGGAACATCAAACGACATCGTGGATCATAGAACTTCCGACGATGGTCAAGGGATGACCTCGGTGGGGGAAAATACCGTTAGATTCGATGATCGTCTGTGCGTGAGCCAGCGGAGAAAGTTAGGCAATGTTACGTAGACAAGGACAAGGAGACGGTCTTTGGTTTGAGAGGTACTAAAACCAATTTTGGATGATCGTTATACACAAAAATGTTAACAATGTTAACGACACTTAATACAATGTAGGTAATTATTGAGTTAAATGAAGATTTGTGAGAGACAAAAATTGTCAAAAGATAGTTTTATTGAACTCAAGACAGCCTAATGTAAAAGGATAATGAAACGAAGACTGGACTGAATGATTACCAGGGAGGCTTCTTAATGAAAAGATATAGGCCCCTGTAGTCCCAGTAACAAATCATGTAGACAAAAAGCCTTTTATTCTACTTATATAACGACGGTTTTGCAAGGTAAAGGCGTTTTGTTATCTCACTCAGCCTCAGGCCAACGCATATATTTCGAAAAAAAGGCGTTTTGTTAAATTAAAGGCGTTTTGTCATCTCACTCAGCCTCAGGCCAACGCATATATTTCGAAAAAAAGGCGTTTTGTTGAATTAAAGGCGTTTCGTCATCTCACTCGGACTCAGGCGAACGCCTTTATTTCGAAAAAAAGGCGTTCTGTCAAATTAAAGGCGTTTTGTCATCTCACTCAGCCTCAGGCCAACGCATATATTTCGAAAAAAAGGCATTTTGTTAAATTAAAGGCGTTTTGTCATCTCACTCGGACTCAGGCGAACGCCTTTATTTCGAAAAAAAGGCGTTCTGTCAAATTAAAGGCGTTTTGTCATCTCACTCGGACTCAGGCGAACGCCTTTATTTCGAAAAAAAGGCGTTCTGTCAAATTAAAGGCGTTTTGTTGCGTTTCAGCAGACAAAAAGGCGTTTTGAAAAAACGTTGTTTTAAAATAATTTTAAAATGGCTAAGCTTTTTCAAAACCTGATAAGTTCATAAGATGAGGATTGTTGATGAGAATCAGATAATGAAATAAAAAAATTTGGCGCCAAAATGAAAAAAGGCGTTTTGTCAAATCACGTTAGATCTGTATTAACACTATACTCGGTATCAGTATCACTATCAAAGTTTCCTTGGCGTGGCTGGATCGTGAACTCTAGTTTACATTTCCGGTAAGAGGCGGAAATGACGAAATTGACGGAAGTACATTATCACGTCGTATTCGCAATCATGAATTGATAACTGATAATTATAACTGAATTTCTGGGAAAAGTAAAGAGTTTCGGGAAAAAATGAGCTCGACACGTACAGGCTTAATACATTTTACATACATGTGCCAAGTTTCATTTCTCTACGTTGCGTAGTAAAAAAGCCTTTGCGGTCGCAAAGTTGGGCCCAAGCTCCATTATTATATGATCAATAAACTTAATCGGTGAGTTAATCTGCATCTTGCGTTTGCCTTGGTCTTTTGGTGAGAGCAAGTGTGAGGTTTTCATATTCCTCTTTATTAAGGTGTTACAAAGTTCGGTGAGCAATGCATTTGCTTGTTCCCGGCTTTGTGAGAGAGGTTTTTAAAGTACTTAAAACAGTTTAAATCAAGTTGTTGATCTAAGCCTTTTTCAGAAAGGTCAAGACGCGTCACGGGCGAAGGGAAAATAATAAATATGGCGTGACACTGACATGCTTGATATGGCTGGAATGACTGTTATATTGCTGCTGGTGGTGATGAGAAAGGAAACACACCATCGTTGTATATTGCAACATTCCAGATGGGCAACACATTCACTCAACACCGATCAAAATTTTTACTTAGTAGTCAAAGTCAAACTATGAAGAGAAGGAGAAACTGCGATCTTTTTACTTTTATGAACAAACTTTTATTTTCAAACTGTATTAACTGATATCTGGTGAAATTTCATGTAAAGAATTCAAATCAAATTGAGCGAAAGCTTATTAATATTAATAACAAGTGTTAATTTGACGAAAATCTAATAATTGGAAACTTGTGCATGCATAACCACAACTGCAACTATCATATTTTGATCCTAACACTTTACACCAGCCCAAAAATGTCATCTACACTTCTCAAGCGATGGTGGAAATGCGTTATTCTAAATCAACAACAACCAGTAACAAACAATCATTTGCAGCTCTACAGAATTTCACACTGATTAGTCATTCTGTACAAAACAGCTGAAAACAAAACAATTTAGGAACGAGGAAATAGAACACTTGCTAAACTTGTAATAGCTAAACATATCAGTGAGGAATACTATTGAATATTATGAAGCACAACAATTAGGAGAAGAAGACATTTAGAAGATATAGACTTTAGAACGTAACTGATCATTTTTACAGAGTTCTAATGAACATAATGGTTGAAAGGTACTCTTAAACATACAAACATACGGGCGAGAAGTTTTATTGAGGCGAAAAGTCTAAAGCTATTCAAATCTGAAAAATAAGTGTACACAACTGGACACATTATGTCATTCAAATTTTGGTTCATGTTTACGCATGTGCCCGTTTACAACTAATCATGTACTGATGTAGATGACTTAGCAATACTGACTGACTGGCTGACTGATTGACTGACTGACGGTCTGTCTGTCTGTTTGTCTGTCGTCTGTTTGCCTACCTGTCTGTCTGTCCATATTTGCCTGACATTTAGTATGAAATTCATGGGCTCCTGCCCATCTCGGTCTTTTAGTTTTCTCGTTTGGATCCTCTCACATTCTCATTTTCTATCCCACCTGCCGTTAGTTCTTAAAATCGATGAAGAGGCTTATGTCATGGCAATAGGCAGGTTTGCACAGTAGTGCAAAGGTCATTTTCTTGTTTTGAATGTAAAGAAAAGAAAAGAGGTTGTAACACGGCACCTTCAACACGTTCAAACATTGATAATGAAGAGCCTGAGCGAGTTGAACATTACAACTACAAGTATATGGGCATACATATCCACCACAATCTGGATGGGCACACACATATCCCAAATGTCCATTCAAGAGCCAGTCATAGAATGACCTTCCAACGAAAGTTACGATCCCCCTTGTGTTGGTAAAACACTGATTTTCTTGTTCTACAAAGCCACCACCAAAAGCATAACAACGAACAATAATACAGCATGAGGAGACAATGTCACTGTCAGGCAAAATGACAAGAACAAACTTAACAACACAGTCATCAAGAAAACACGCAATGTGACACTGACAGTTAGGCCCAAGGTATTCTTCAGTTTCGAATATCTGTACTAGAATGCTTGTGTAAAGAAATATGTAATATCCATCGTAAATGACAGGCATCATCCCCTGTTACTACATAAAATTTATAGTTCATCGGGGAGCAACTGTAGAATAATACCCATGAAAACGCACAGAAAGATACAAAAGACCGTTTTTGCCCTCCGCAATTCGCCTCAGCAAGACACCCTAGCCAGATGTGTGCCAAGTCATATTTCAGTAAGGTTCCTTTCCATGTTACCCCATGCATGCCTATTATTAAGTTGTGATATTTGTTTATGAATGATGTGTAAGATATGCGGACCATGTATGTGTTTTTAAACGATTTGTGAAAGACAATTTCCCTCATGGGATTATAAATTGACTCTTATCTTTTCATATCTTATCTCGTCTTTTGTATGTACAGCACTACTCATCGCCATGTTGTGATGTATGTACAGCACTACTCATCGCCATGTTGTGATGTATGTACAGCACTACTCATCGCCATGTTGTGATGTATGTACAGCACTACTCATCGCCATGTTGTGATGTATGTACAGCACTACTCATCGCCATGTTGTGATGTATGTACAGCACTACTCATCGCCATGTTGTGATGTATGTACAGCACTACTCATCGCCATGTTGTGATGTATGTACAGCACTACTCATCGCCATGTTGTGATGTATGTATAGCTGTTGCTGCACTACTCATCGCCATGTTGTGATGTATGTACAGCTGTTGCTGCACTACTCCTCGACATGTTGTGATGTATGTACAGCTGTTGCTGCACTACTCCTCGACATGTTGTGATGTATGTACAGCTGTTGCTGCAGTACTCCTCGACATGTTGTGTTGTATGTACAGCACTACTCATCGCCATGTTGTGATGTATAAACAACACTATTCATCGCCATGTTGTGTTGTATGTACAGCACTACTCATCGCCATGTTGTGATGTATGTACAGCACTACTCATCGCCATGTTGTGATGTATAAACAACACTATTCATCGCCATGTTGTGTTGTATGTACAGCACTACTCATCGCCATGTTGTGATGTATAAACAACACTATTCATCGCCATGTTGTGTTGTATGTACAGCACTACTCATCGCCATGTTGTGATGTATGTACAGCACTACTCATCGACATGTTGTGATGTATGTACAGCATTATTCATCAAAATGTTGTGTTGTATGTACAACACTACTCATCTTCATGTTGTGATGTATGTACAGCACTACTCACGGCAATATTGTGATGTATGTACAACAATACTCATCGTCCTTATTGTGATGTATGTACAACACTACTCATCGCCCTTATTGTGATGTATGTACAGCACTACTCATCGACATGTTGTGGTGTATGTACAACACTACTCCACTTCATGTTGTAATGTATAAACAACACTACTTATCGACATGTTGTGATGTATGTACAACACTATTCATCACCATGACTTGATATTATATGTACAAACTACTTATATTGTGGTTGATCTTCAGCACTACCAATGACCTGCTCTGTTGCATGTACAGCACCGCCCTCTCCATGATGTGATGAATGTACAGCACTGCCAGGCGGCGTTGGGGGTGGTGTTTCAGGGCTGTGAAAAGAAATGAAATCAGACATCACACTAACATGTTGGTTGGAACAGAAGAAAGATTAAGTACTGTTACGACATGAAATAGTGACATATGTCTACAATAAAACCGGAATCACCCAAAGGCCCGCCCACAATCTCGTTTACAGAAATAAAGATGTATTAATTTTAGAAAACAATGAACCAAACCCAAGTCAACCAAAACAAAGTTGTTTATATGACTAAAAAAGAAACCGTAACACAAAAAAGGGTAGAGACTCTAGCTAGATCTACTTTACATTACAACTCCAATAATAAACGAAGAGAATACACAATACACTGTGATTCTCACGATGGATGGACAGACTGATGGTTCAAGATGAATAATAGTTTATGCGAAAGTCCGATTCTAGAAGGATATGTATGGTCCTACTGTCACAGCAAAGTCGTAGACAAGCACAACAGCAACAAATGAGATGCAGGTGACAGCCAAGAAACGGAACGTATTTCCTACAAACTCTATCAGCTCTGTCACACAATATCTTAAAGATCGTCTGATCAAAACCTGAACATTCGTGTACTCTCAATGTAACTCCCTGTCCACAATATAGACAAATAATGTTCTTAGAAGAACGTACGTCATTCAAGTTTTGTTTTTTTTTTGCCCTAGGGGTACGAATTTTAGAGCCTTTTTTGACTCCAGAGCTAGGGAGCTGCCCTGAAATACTCCTAACAACAGCCTTAACTAATTTTTCTTTAATATTTTTCTTTTAGGTTTTCTCCTGTTTGTTGTTGTTGTTGTTTTTTTAAATGGTAGAGGGCAGGGCTTGGGAATCGATAAGAATTACGGTTGAGCAAAAGAGTGGGAATAGGGGTAGGTTCTTATACGTACGCGCCAATAGCAAAAAAGGCTTGGGGTGCATACATACAAGTAAGAGCAGCCTAAATTAAACGACAATATTTTGATTTAGCTGGAGAATCTGTCATGCTATAAACCCATGAGCTAATAAGCAAACAACCACTCAAGCGTGTCAGTATGACACAATATAACGATAATGACGTCATTTTCAGGAAAAACAAGTTATGGCACACAGAGCATTGCGAATATCGTCTATTGTCTACTGGGATATTTCAGTTGGCCGGCAAGAGAATTTCATCTCTGCCCCGTAATGTTAATTCATGTTTCATAATAAAATTTTGCTCGTACAAGGACAGAAACCTACTTAAGTATTCTAGTCTATTCGACCCTGCAGCCTTCTTCTCTCATACTACTGACATTTTGGATAGCACAAGCTTCATCCTCTTGTTCAAATAATAGTCTGAACATTTTACAAAATCAGGTGCGATCTTCCAGATGTGCCGCACAGTAAATTTTGTTTTGTTCGTGGATGTGTCGGCAGTGAAGTCATGTTATGGTTAATTTGACATCAGCAACTAAACTTATGATGTCCACAATCGTTTCATTCAACAAATAAATAAAATGTCAACACTCTGCCTGTAAAAAAAACAAAATATATATATAAAGAAACATTTTAATATTATTTCGATTAAACAAATGAAAAGAACACAAACACGAGCCGACATATAAGTAAGTTTGTCAGCGAGTGGAATTCTTGAAGTCAGTGAGCAAGGCATTGTCAATGTGTGACTTACCGGCGGCGACTGCACAAATAAAAAATCATGAGCACCAGAGATGCAGGGATGAAAATCGGGATAGCTTTCACCCATGGAGGAACTGACACGGGTTCTGTAGGGTGGAGAAGGTACCAGATTGACGGCATTTATTCGGACCTGACATTTCGGACATTTTTTTTTTTTTGAATTTCGGGCGTCAATCTTGGTTTACGGGCGGGTTTATGGGACCTGAGGCAAAAAAAAACAACAACAACAAAACAACATCTACTAATCTGCGGGATACAGTTCGACGACTGACGTTGACACCTCTTGCAACTAAAAGGATCGAATTTTTTGGCTTGAAGCAGTAGAAGACTGTGAAATGAAAGGTTTTATTACCCGATCAGCTCTTGGAGTCGTTTTTCTGGAACGACCACTTTTTTTCCGGCCCCGAATAAATGCCGTCAATCTGGTAACTGGTCAACGAATTATGCACTGCTGTTTTGCTACAGCGCCTTGAAATAGATATTTCACGTTCTGAGTACCCTTCTCCATGTAATATTATAATCTGGGCTCTTTGAACTTCAGAAAGTGAGGATTTTTTTGCCCATTTTGACAATTATAAAATCTCAGTGGGATGGACTCAAAACAGCAATACAGCTCCCAAATGAAATAAATCCTTTGCTATTACACACCAGAATTGACGGATGGTGCAATGGGCTGCAATGGTTTCACTTACTGTGTCCAAGAATAGTGCATGAGGCAACAGTAGCCAAAAGAAAAAAATGCCAAGATTTTGCAAAGTGGTCTTAAACTTTTGGCCACGACTGTATATATGTATGTAAAAAGAATACACCATTCGGATGTTTTCTGGAGTAGGGGGTGAAGATTGCCTGGCGGACACCCTTAGACCTCCAGTTTGTTTAAAAAGCCACGCCGTAAGCCATGTTTGTAGCGAAAATTGAGATATCTGCTCTTCTTCTGTTTGCAAGACATTCGAGAAAATTTATTGACGAAATGAAGGTGAAAAAGAAGAACGAGATGAAGGAACTTTCGCCACCCACCAAAAAAACCTATTGTCACCCACTAAAGCACCTGTTGTGGCCAACTAAACTGACTGGTGTCATTAAAATGTTCAATGTGCCGCCCCATAAAATAGTGCATAGCATCAACACAGAAAATTAATGTCAATACTTACTGGCTGGTATACACCTGTCTAGGTTGTCACAAACGCCAGCACAAGTTTCAAAGCAAAACTTACTCTCATCCTCAGTGGTAGAGATACCTGCTATGGCTGAAATTGTAAATATTGATACAAGTAGACTCAGTGGAAAGTACATGTAGAATGTAGAATTTGTACTATTAAAAGTAGCAGTAATACTAATAGTTTATCAGTAGTAGTAGTACAAGCACTATAGTAGTAGTGGTAATAGTGGAACCTGCTTGAGCCGAAATTACACATTGGTAACAACGCACTGAAAGATGAGAAGATGAGCATGAGATGACGACTGGTACAAAAGTAAAAAACAACAACAACAACAACAAAAAAAACTCGTTGTGGCGTCCCCTTTCTATCTGGTTTCCTCGTTGGTGACTCTGGACCGTCTCCCCCCCTTCCCCAGCAACCCCATTTAGTGAGCCTGTCTGTTCGGGCATGAAGTTAACAAGCTAGGGTTGTTTTATTTCACATCACCTGCGCTCGACCGACTAAGTGAAAGAAAATGTTTTGGTTAAAAGGGAATTATAGTGATTTTCTTTATGCGTAAAGAGCCGTAAACCTTTAAGGAATAGAGAAGGCGATACTGTAGAAACCTTTCGGAAGCCCCCACTTGTAAATAAAATTGTTATTGTTGTTGTTGTCCTTGTTGTTTAATGGAAACACCAATTTTCAATCTCTCTGTCATCGTGCATCACGAATGCAACCAAGTCAACAATAGCAAGTTCAACTGAACAATGAAATGCTACGAGACCACTAAGAATCTCTCCTCAAATCTTTGACCTCCATCATTTGTTCATTAATAGGCCATGACTTGAGTTTATTAAACAGTTTCACGTCTTTTCAAAATCAGCACAAAAAGGTCACACGTAGCTTAACTCATGAAATTTACGTTCACAAGTCTGTCCTCGCAGTAAATAGCCGTATGAACATTTGGAACAGTCTCCTGTGTCACGAGCACAATCCAGACAACCCACAGCACACGGCGAGCAAGAGCTGCCATAGGTATTGGGGGGACATTCTGAAAGATAAACACCAGTAATAATATTATTAGAGACTGCAACTTTAGCAATGACTAGTTAAGGCATCAGGTGATGCCAGTCATGAACTTGCTTCTGTCAGCTCCATACCCCCTCTCCCCCTTCTCTCACTAGACCCTACACAGATTCTGAAATTCTAGTTCTTACTCTTACTTTCTTTATTAAAAGACATGATAAAGCTGTTACGATTTTCTAAATACATAGCCACATTAACTCCATGACTGAAAGTTTCTGTGTGGTTTGTATGGTGCCTCGGCAAGATAATGGCCCCCTTGCACCTTTCACGGTCTGCATGAGTATTTTTATCTATGTTTGGTATTCAGGGCTTCAGCAATTTAAATTTTACAAATAGAATTAAGAGTTCCGTATACACTTTATTACACTAGTAAAATTCACAAATTGTTTTGTTTTTTACATAGATTTTAAAAAGAATTTTGTAAATCGATATCTTATTATTAAAAAAAAGTGGCAGGAATAATTCCCTGTGGTGCAATTTTTGAGCTTTCAGTTTGTTTGAGTTTGGGTTTTACGGCGCGTCGGCACGTTAAAGGCCACTTTACTCCCTGCACGGTCTGTTTGGGTATACTTTCTTTATAATTATTTCAGCGTTGTCAAGTTTAACATAGAATTAAATACAGTCTTATAATTTTAACACCTTGAGAACATTCTAAAAACGTTGTTCTGTATATCTAATCATGGAAAAGTTTTGTCAACTAGTACAAAAGTTATTAAACCAAGTTGTAGATCTTAGCCTCTCTCAGAAAAGACAAGCTGAGTCGCGGAACCACGTCAAAAAAAAAAATTCTTTCATGGATCTGCAGGCATAGTGCTTTCTTCGGATATATCTGAAGTCTACACATTCAATAAAAACATTTTGTATTGGTAGTTGGCAGTTGCATGCCACACGTTTGGGGGGGGGGGGGGGGTCTTCCCCCAAAATCAAAAACGGTGTGTGGAGTGGGTATGACTCAGACGGAATCTACTAAGGACAGTTTCATCTCTCCCATTTTGTTGAGAGGCATTAGTCCACTGTCCTAGTTAATCTTGGATACAGTGCAATTTATTTGATGTTTGTTCACCCCATCGTTCCCACCACCTCGATTTAATGAAGTTATAGAGGGTTTGAAGTCAGTGTTTGATATTTTTAGGTTTGGTGCTAAGCGTTTCAATGTTTCTTTGGCCAGCGTGTCTGCTGTTTCATTGCCATTAATGCCAATGTGGCCAGAGATCCAACAGATAACAATTTCACATTTCCTGTTGGACAGTTTATGAAGTCGTAAGAGATTTCTGATTTCATGGGTTTCCATAGTCTTTTTTTCTTTTTAACGCCTGGAGGCAGGAGAAAGAATCAGAAAAGATAATGAAGCGTTCTGGTCGGGAATCAGATATTAGATTTAAGGCCAAGTTTATTGCATGAATTGCAGCGGTAAAGACAAACGCCCTGGGATTGAGGCTGAGGCATTTGGTTTTCCCATTTGCACTTAAAAATGAGGCGGCTCCTAACGAATCATGGTCTTCGGAGCCGTCTGTGTAAAAAGGTGTGTGATCCGGGTATTTGTTGATTACCTCTCTTAACATTTGTTTGTAAGTTTCATGTATGGTGTTGTTCTTCGGACCTGCTGTGAGATCTAAAATAATGTTTGGTTTATGAGTTACCCATTGCGGGATGGCGGGAAATAGGTCATCTCCACCTCACATGACTGGATTTCGTCCTTTGCGAGCAAAGACCGAATCAGAAGGCAAAAAGGAGGAGTGGCATCATGATAAGATTCAAAATTTTGAATATATATTGCGTTAAAAACCAAATTGTAAGTGGGATTGTCTTGGTGAGAAGATAATTTCTGTCCGTACTGAAGAGAGAGAAATTGTCTTTCTGCCGGGCAGGGACGTTTTATTTGCCTCAATGTAAGGGCGTTCGAATGGAGAGATGCGGAAAGCACCCAGAGCAAGACGTAGCCCTTAGCACAAGGCCTGGCATTTTCGGGCTGGACGGTTAATCTGATCCATGGACAGTACAACCATAGTCTATTTTTGGATCTGATCAGGGAGCGATAGAGATGAAGTATGGAGATTCGATCCGCACCCCAGTCAGTTCCTGAGACAGTCTTTAGGATATTAGTAGCTTTTGACGGGAAAGCCAATGTATTTAAAATGAGGGAGAAATGTTAATTTTTTATCGAATATAAGTCCTAGAAATTTGGCTTCGCCCTTCACTGGAATTCGTTAATTCCCGCGAAGGAAAAGGTTCGGGTCTCTGTGAAATGTCCTTTTATTATTAAAGTGAACGGGGGCGGTTTTTTAGGAGAAAATTAAAATCCATTTGCATCTGCCCACCTCTGGATGGTGTTATCTTGCAGTTGCAGTTTCCTCTCTATTCCATCCACCCGGTGGCCCCTGTAACAGACGAGAAAGTCGTCTTCGTACAAGGAGCAGTCAACGGTTTTCAAAAGGGTTTCAATACTTGAATTATTTTGATATTGAATAGATTGGGAGAATAGAGCCCCGGGGGACTCCTTGCTCTCGATCATAAGGATCGGAGAGAGTGGAGTTCACCTTCACCTGAAAAGAACGGTCACTGAAGAAATTGAGGACAAAGACCTGTAGGTTGCCCCTTAGTCCCAGTTCATGAAGATCTCTCAGTATACCGTGCCTCCAGGTCGTGTCCAACGCCTTTTCCAGGTCACAGAAAACGGCAACAACGTGCTTTTTAGAAGCGAAATGCTTCTCGGATGAGGGTCTCCAGTCTCCAGACGGACGAGATGGTCCATCGTGGATCGCTTCGCACGGAAAACGGACTAAAAAAATTGCACAATATGCGCTCCACCAGCTTGCAATTCAGCTGGGGAGAGCTATGGGGCGGTAATTATTGGGGCCGAGTGATCTTTGCCAGGTTTTTGGGATGGGGATAATGTTAGCTTTATAAGGAAAATGTCCTTCTCCAAGAGGACTTTCTCCACAGCCATACCGCGAGGATGGGTTAAGGAGCTGCCCCAGATGGAACTCTGTGCGTTGAAGTCTCCCGTAAGGATGTATGGGGGAGGAAGTTGTTCGATAAGATCTCTAAGGTCAGTTTTAGGGATGGAAAGAGACGGGGTAAGATATATGGAGCACAGAGTTAGAGGTTTACCAATTGTGAGTCTTATAGCCACAGCCTGAAGGGTAGTATTTAACTGAATCTGTCTATGTAGGATCTTCTGTTCTAGAATGGTAGACGTCCCACCGCTTAGCCCGTCGTTACCAAGGGCAGAGCAGTGGCGGACTATATTGTTTCTGATTGTGAGTGGGGTTATTGAATGATAATTTAGTTACTTGAAAACTTGAGTTTGAGGGAGAGGAGAGTTTTGGGTATTGGGGGTTTGAGTTTGAGGGAGATGACAGTTTTGGGTATTGGGGGTTTGAATTTGAGGGAGAGGAGAGTTTTGGGTATTGGGGGTTTGAGTTTGAGGGAGAGGAGAGTTTTGGGTATTGGGGGCTTGAGTTTGAGGGAGAGGAGAGTTTTGGGTATTGGGGGTTTGAGTTTGAGGGAGAGGAGAGTTTTGGGTATTGGGGGTTTGAGTTTGAGGGAGAGGAGAGTTTTGGGTATTGGGGGTTTGAGTTTGAGGGAGAGGAGAGTTTTGGGTATTGGGGGTTTGAGTTTGAGGGGGAGGAGAGTTTTTGGTATTGGGGGTTTCAGTTTGAGTTTGATTTTTACGACTCGTCGGCACGATAACGGCCACTTTGCGCCCTTCACGGTCTATTTGGGTACATTTTCTTTATTGATGTTTTGTATCCAGTAACAGAGAATTAAATGTATTCATATAATTTTAACACATTGGTAAAATTCTAAAAGAAGGCCTCTCGAATGAAGATCTCCAGGCGGACGATGGGGGTGTGTCGTGGAGCGCTCCACACGAAATCATCCCTGAAAGGGGAAGAGGGGCTGGTTGGTTTCTAATACCCAATTAAGGCGTTTGGTTTTATTCTCCATCAACTTGGAAATGCAGCTGGTGAGAGCTATGGGCCGGTAACATTTGGGATCTGAATGATCTTTGTCGGGTTTTGTGATGGGGACATTGTTAGCTTTATTCCAAGATGGGGGGAAAACTCCCGAGGCCCAGATTTGGTTGGATAAATTAAGTAAACAGTTTGGCGATGTTGAGAGATAGGGGGGGGGGGCGGAGGGGTAATCGTTTTAGAATTTTATAGTGGATTTGATCGGGTCCGGGTGGTGTGTTATTGGCCTAACTCAGGCTGCCACATTAATTCTTCAATTGGAAAATGTTCGCTGTAATGAAGAGATGATTTCTCAGCTTCATCCAAAGAGGTTATAGTAACTACTAGAACTAGCAGTATACCATAATTATGATCTGTTTGCTAGCAATCCTTTGACCTCGCGCAAGTGAGACGAAGCGGGTGTTTACACCGCGACAGCCTTACCACAACATGGTGCATAATTATTTGGATGTTCTGCCTGTTTTCAATGGCAGGATAGATTTTAATCCATACAAATTTGGTTTTTTATTTTGTCATTGATATCAACCCATCATAAGACTCAAGTGGTAGAAAGGGGACGAGGAATGGGACTCCCCCCCCCCCTCCCCTGCTTTATGGATGTTTGGCCAATAACAAAGGAGAAGAGAGAATGGAATGAAGAGTAACAAAAGCCTTTTTTCCAGTTTATTTGATTAAATGGTTCCTAGTTGAATCTATTTTTCTTTCCTAAATCTTGATTTCTACTGTTAATAGTGTTACTTAATGTAAGCCCTTTCGTCCTAAATGGTTTTCAGACTACCGAAAAAAAAAAAGTGGGGTGGGTCGGATTGTGCGGTGTTGAACTAAACTCAACATTTATTATTATCATTATTATTATTATTAATTTACCTAAGACGATTATCCATTTTGCTTATGATCAAGAGAGATCACTCTGTTTATTTGTTTTAATAAAAAAGAACACTTCCTGTTCCTATCAAAACTTCAACATGGTCTGCTGTTTTTAATCTCTCCCTCAAGTCTATCTACAATCTACCTCCATCAAGCAATAATATGTCTCACCACACCTCAACAGGTTATGGGCCCAGAAACAGGCTGCAATTCGATGGGGACGAACGAAATTATGACTTATAGGAGGTCAAATTTTTAGGATATCTAAGGATACAAAAACTACATGAAGTCATCCTCCAAGCCGGAGACGTAGAGCTAGACCCTAACAAAAATGCCGAGGCATTCGCTGAACTTGTTCTGTGCCTTGATGATAGAAGCCTCTCATTAATAATGAGGGATGCGGCAACCGATGGTAGGAAAGCACTGAATATCCTGCGCACCCACTATCGGCCCAAAGGGAAACCCCGTGTGATAACCGTTTACCAAGAGCTGACGTCAATCGCCAAAAATGCAAATGAGAGTGTTACTGATTATCTGATCAGAGCAGAGTCGACAGCAGCATCTCTTAGGGATGCAGGTGAGACTATCAGCGAAGGCCTACTGGTGGCAATGGTCCTCAAAGGACTGCCTCAAAATTTCAAACCATTTTCTACTGTCATAACACAACGGGAACAGCCACTGAATTTTTCAGAATTCAAAGTCGCACTACGAAATTTCGAAGACACAGAAAAAGTGCATGACTCCGATAGGCCTAACTCAGTTATGTCTTTGACGCCCATAGTACCCACGCCAAAACAAAACCACCTAGATTTAGACCTACAGCACAAGGCCAAAACTCTCACTGGTGTGAAGTCTGCAAAATGTCTAACCATGACACTAAGAATTGCAGAAGAGTAAAACAAATCAAAGAAGGAGGAAAACCTAACCGTTGGTGTAACATCTGCAAAAACATCTCTCACGATACAAAATTTTGCAGAAAATCAAGGACCAGGGACTCTGCAAAATCAACTGAGGCGCATTCTGAACCCGAAAAACAAGACCACACTTTCGTCTTAAAATTGAGTGACACTGAAACATCCTCATCTGGATCTAGTGAAGCAAGTTCTACCAGTCTGCATTCTGTGAACAAACTTTTAGTTGATAGTGGCGCATCCACACACATCCTTATTAATAAGGACTCTTTCCTGCACTTTAACAAAGACTTTTATCCTGACAGCCATACCATAGAACTGGCAAGTGGTGAAAGAATAACTGGATTAGCAGAACCCAAAGGTGACGCCACTATGACCCTAAAAGACACAAAGGGGAACTCTTACAATGTATTTCTGAAGAATGCACTGCTCGCACCAACTTTCAATCAGAACATCCTGTCCGTGACAGCAGCCACTTCCAATGGAGCCAAATGGAGCCAAATTTGTATTTTCTCACTATGATGCAACCCTGCATGCTGATGATGTTGACTTCAAAATACAAAAATCCCAGAACTTGTACTACTTGTGTTCTGCAAAAATAGAGAAACATTCCTTGAAGGACTGGCACAACATTCTAGGTCATTGCAATGTCAAGGACATTTTGAAACTTCAGACAGTTGTCGAAGGTATGAACATTTCAGATGTGAAACAAGACTTTGAATGTGAAACATGCATGCTGGGCAAAATGACGCAAACTAGAAATAGAGACCCAGACGAACGTGCCAAGAAAATTCTTGATATGGTTCATATTGATCTGGCAGGTCCTATTGATCCTGCAGCTAAAGAAGACTTTAGGTATGCTCTTGTTTGTGTTGATGATTTCAGCAGCCTTACTATGGTGTATTTCTTGAAAAACAAAAGTGATACCATACATGCATTAAAAAAATATTTGGCTGATATGAGCCCAAATGGCTCTGTGAAATGCATCAGAAGTGATCAAGGGAGAGAGTTTATGTCTTATGACTTTGAATCACTTCTTGTGCAAAACCACATAAAACATGAAACATCAGCACCACATTCCCCTCACCAAAATGGGACAGCTGAACGTGCTTGGCGCACACTTTTTGAGATGGCCAGATGCCTGCTTTTGCAATCTGGGCTGCCCAAATTCCTCTGGACGTATGCTGTCATGGCCTCTGCATACATCCGTAATCGGTGTTTTAATCCAAGAATTAAAAGCACCCCATTTCAAGTATTTACTGGCAGAAAACCCAACATTGCAAACATGCAGACTGTCACAAATCCCAGACTGGGAGATGTAATAGTTTATGACAGGACGACAATCACGAACAAACAAGTTTAACACTTAACAAAACAGCCCATCAGACTCACACATTTATTAAACATAATTATACATATAATAGCGCAATTACATACATTATATTATTGAAATGACTGCCGTACAACGGCCTTATTCTCACACACACTCTCCCTCGGATCCACAATCCGGTAGTTACTCCTAAAGGCACTTCGGCCTCAGCCTCTCCCCTCAGGGTCTTAATAGCACATTAATAATTTACTGGCACCGCAGTCTCTCAATATCACCTTCCTATTGTCATACACCTTAGCATTCCCCTCGCACCTCAGCAGGGCAATAACACATTATTATTTCCATAGCCATCAACATGGCAACAACATAGTATCAGTTCGCTAGCCTATCAACATGGCAACAATATAGTATCTCATTCACTCTCATATCTACGTCCCTGTCCGTGGCCAGACTGCCACGACTTTATGTGCCTCTACTGTCCTGCACTGACAGCCTCACTTCTGGCCTATGTGTGGCCTCCGGCCCTATGCTGGCCTATCCCCTGTGCTCATCGAGGTGGCTCTGCGGCCCGTCCCCGACACCTACAAGAATAACATTACATTGGTATAATACCCTACCATTTCTATTCACTCCACCTCTCCTTACAATCCATGAAGCGTACACACACTAGTTCACCTTTCACTCACCACACATCTTACGGTAACACACCTCCATCGGAGTACACACTACTCACTCGCGCTACAAATCCATGAACTCACTTTCATCTATCGCTCATGGCGCACATTGCTATATCCAATATCAAGGACTTCCACATTCCTCACATATACTTATTCACATCATGGTAATAGACGAATATAATATAATACATCAATCATAATAATCAATCAACATTCTACGTACCAGTCATCACTGGAAAGACTCTCACTAGTCTTCTCGACTGCTCCCTTTTTGTCCGCCCGATGGGCTCTTATTCACAGGTCCGCTCCGTCGGACCTTCTAACTTGCAGTGATAGTAATACCGCGCTTTCGCCTCATTCAGACCCCCCCACTACTCACAACAGCACGCTTAACTTGCTGTCTACTGTGAGCCCTTCTTACTCTACACCCGCTCTGTAGCAATCCCCTTAATTGCACTCACTCCACTCGTGACATCATCCCCCACCCCAAAAAAATTAATGCAATTAATTTCAAATCGCATCAAGATGACTGTCAACGAGTGAGCGTGAGCAATACCTACACTAGAAAAATGACCTAGCAGTTCCCCTAGTATATAAAATACCGAAATCAGGGGAAAATATGGGGATCAATATGGCCTGCAATATGCATATATGTGTCACATCATGAATAGCTAACTAACCACAATACTTAATACAGAATCAAAAACCATTCAACCTATCAACCATTCTTCATATCATATTTATAATGTCAATATTTTAAAGTCGACTCATTCACGCAGATCCTGTCAATGTTCCTGTCCTCCGATGTATAAGCTCCTGAAATCTTCCCCTAGGCTCGACTAAGGTAGTCGGCGATATGATTGCTGGTTCCTGGAATTGGTTGAATAACGAAGGTATACGGCTGCAAAGCCAATGCCCATCTAGACAAGCGTGGGCTGGACGAACGATTCTTCGACAAAAATGTCAGTGGCTTGTGGTCTGTCTGGATACAAAATTCTCGTCCCATGAGATAACGTCCTAGTTTCTGGACGGACCAGACAATGGCAAGACACTCACGCTCTATCACAGAATACTTTCTTTCTCTCTGCAATAACTTCCTACTGACATAACATACAGGATGTAGACATTCGTTCTTCTCCTGTAGAAGACAAGCGCCGACACCAGAGTCCGACGCATCCGTTCTGAGGATAAAATTAGATCGAAAATCGGGTAATATCAAAATGGGTGACGATGATAATGCTGTCACCAAATTATCAAATGATGTCTGACATTCAGACGTCCACTGGACCCTATCGGGTTGTCCCTTCTTAGTAAGGTCAGTAAGAGAAGATGACAAGGAGGAAAAATTTGGAATGAACTTTCTGTAATAATTTAAAATTCCCACTAAGCTTCTGACTTGTTTCTTTGTTTTAGGGATTTGCAACCCTACTAACTTGTCAATTTTTGTTACTTCAGGTCTCTGAACACCTCTACCCACGATATGTCCTAAGAATATTATCTCTGGACATGCCAAATCCATCTTTGCGGGTTTAGCAGTTAGCCCAAAATGACGTAATCGTTTAAAAATTACTGTTAGTGTCTGAATATGATCAGACCATGTCGACGTATGGCATTCTATATCGTCAAAGAATGACACGACATTAGGTATGTCCTTCAACACTAATCTCATTAATCGTGCAAACGTCGCTGGCGCGTTTACCAACCCAAATGGCATGACCTTAAATTGGAATAATCCAATGGGCGTTTGGAACGCCGTGTATTGTTTAGACTCCTCAGTAAGCGGGATTTCCCAATAACCTTTCGTTAAATCTATCTTGGAAAACCACGTGGACCCGGCCAATGAAGCTATTAATTCCTCCTGAAACGGAATAGGCTCCCTATCGCCTACCGTAATAGTGTTCAGTCTTCGAAAATCAATACAGAACCGCACCGATCCATCAAGTTTTTTCACGAGGACGATGGGTGATGAATACGGCGATGTTGATGGTTCTATCACATCTAACTTCAACATTGACTCAACTTCCTTTATGACTCTATTTCTCGAAGAAAAAGGCAACGGATACGGTCTAAGAAATACTGGCTTATCCGAAGTCAACTTTATTTGGTGCTGGATCACCGTAGTGCGACCCGGCAAATCCGTAACAACATCCGGAAATGACGCTAATAGGGTCTCAAGTTCCCTACTCCTTGAACTCGTAAGGTCAGGGTTAATTTTAACGTCCCTGTAACCTTGTGTTGGAGTTAACTCCGGCAATTGAATTTGTAACTCTTCCTGCGCCTCGGTGTCGCTTACGTCACAGTCCAACTGGTCTACGACCCCCGTACAAGCAGTAGAGAAGACAGTCTCCTCTGGTCTTGTCTGTGCACACAGATACTGTGGTCTCTCATAAAATCTCTGTAGCATATTAACATGGAAAACCTTACTCGCTCCATCAATGTGGATAGCGTAATCTACCTTTGAAACAACTCGCTCAATAACATAAGGGCCTTTCCATGTCATCAATAACTTATTATGGTCCGTAGGTAACAACAACAGAACCTTGTCTCCTGGCTTAAAAATTCTCAGTTTGGAACCTCTATCTTTATAGTCTTTTGCTCTTTTCGAAGCGATACCAGAAGCTTCTTCTGCTATAGTGCGCGCTGAAGGTAGTCTTTCTCTTAAATCAACAAGGTACTGAAACACCGAAATCTGCTCATCGTCTCCCGATGATGGCGACGTCATCATGTCCCGAAGAACGTCAGTTGGGCCCCTAGGACTACGACCGTACATCATTTCGAACGGCGAGAATCCCGTTGACTCCTGCCGTACCTCTCTGTACGCGAATAACACTGCAGGGATATATCTATCCCAATCTTTAGGGCGATCAGCAGCTACCTTACGCAGCATGGACTTCAACGTCGAGTTCAATCTCTCGCACATGCCATTAGCCTGCGGATGATAAGGGGTGGTAGTGATGGGTTGTATACTGAATAAGCGGAACAATTCCTTCATCATCTCCGACGTAAATTGCGCGCCCCTATCAGACAGAATTTGCTCTGGTATTCCTACCCTAGCGAAAATTGCAAACAACGCTTCCGCGACTGCCTCAGACGTTATGGTCCGCAGAGGAACCGCCTCTGGCCATCTCGTAGCATTACATATGACCGTTAAGAAAAATCGATTCCCCCTATCGGTCGCTGGGTGAATGGGGCCAACAAGGTCTATCGAGACCTTTTTAAACGGTTCCGAGACCGTGGGGATCTTCTGAAGAGGAGCCTGGGGTGTACGACCCTTATGCGTCGTCTTTTGGCACGCACTGCACGTCTTACAATAGACTTGCACATCTCTGTGGACCGATGGCCAGTAAAAATTTTTAAGAACCCTTTCTTTGGTTCTAGCTATCCCCATATGACCCGCTAATGGGACATCATGTGCCAAATGCAATACTGTTGCGATCAGCAACGCTGGCACAACGACCTGCTTTAAAATGGAGGCCACCGTTACATATTTACGGAACAGAATGCCCGCCTGAACAATAAAGGAGGACGACCCGTTCTTATATCTCCTCGTTTTCTCGGTTCGCGCTTCCCCAAAACATGGGTTTAATGATGGATCCTCCCTTTGTAATCTCGCCAAGCGCTCTGGCGTGATATCTAGGTTGACCGCTGGCGTCGCCAAAGGTCTAATCTTATCTTTATCAGCTACCCGTCGACGTGTTTCGACCGCGGCGCAAAAGTCAATACCTTTTGATTGCGACCATGCTTGCACGTTCTCATCGGAAGGGGAAACTACCCGTGATACATTCCCAATGATGAGCTGGGCGCCTGGAAAACAACCAACGACTGCTTCGACTTCCCCGCTAAGGAAAGGTGTATCTATCATTATTCTTGCCATGGGCAATTTCTCAATGGCCCCCAAAAATTGGATGCACGGGACAGTCTCACCTGTAAGCTGTGAATCCCGAATGCAGTCTCTATGCACTCCCACAACGGTAGATCCTGTATCTCGTAAAACCGAGACCGGTTCGTCCCCAACAAACCCCGGATAAACCCTAAGACCACCTCCTGTATGACATGAATTTATAACGGGGATCTTTCTCCCACAAGGTAAAACACCGGAAGATAATAACTTCTCACAACTGGGACACTTAGAATACTGTCCGCCTCCGTTGTCCGATGTAACACACGCAGCCGCATGATGAAATTTATTTGGGGAACATGGACTGGAGCTACTGTCCACGTTCGCCGCTATCCTACCTGCAGGGCAATTCACGCTGATGTGATCTGCTCTACCGCAGTTCCAACACTTCGCGGCCCTACACTCGCGTGAAAAGTGACCCACGCGTCCGCAAGTCCAACACTCCGCTCCCTGTGCTGCATTAGGCCTGGGTCCCCGTGACCCATCGCGACCGGAACTAGAGTCCCTATGCCGTCGGTCATCGGCAAAGGTCACAACTCGCCCCCGGCCATTACCGCGACCTAGCCCTCCTGCTCGGTCAAACTTACCGGATCCATATGCCGGTGATTGGTGATAGCCCCTACGCTGCCCCTGGGCTTGCCCACTATAGGCACCACGCTGACGCGACCTGTCCCTAAGTGCTGCCGGCGACCCTTCGACAACGGCGACGTACCCAGCATCTTGGACGTA
This sequence comes from Onchidella celtica, assembly GCA_963931925.1. Lineage (NCBI taxonomy): Eukaryota > Metazoa > Mollusca > Gastropoda > Systellommatophora > Onchidiidae > Onchidella > Onchidella celtica. The sequence continues at coordinate 7,296,300 of OZ007579.1, read as the reverse complement.
CGCCCTGGCGACTGGTTTGGACGGATGTGCCGTACGGTATGCTTCCGCCAACTTAGACGCCTCCTGCACCGTCGCGGGTTCGTTTTCTTTCAGGAAAGCCACCAGATCTTTGTGGCACGACGCGTACAGCTGGTCACGGATCATTAAGTCTTTCAGTTTAGCAAAATCCGCGCCCACATGGGCCAAGTCTACCCAGTTCGCGAAATACTCCGTTAGTCTCGCGACGAAGGCAGCAAAGTCCTCCCTGGCATCTGCACGTGCCCGCCTAAACTGCTCCCGGAAATATTCCTCGGTACGCGCAAATCGGCGAAGCAGCAAAGCCTTCAGCTTATCGTAATCTTGCACGTCTTCGCGCTGTAGCTCTTTAAAGTAGGTTAACGCTCGCCCCTGCAATGGCGACGCCAGGTACGTGGCCCATAATTCCTTATTTTCCCCCCATTGCAATTGTGCGTTCAGTTCGAACCTATAAAGGAAGGCGTTTATGTCGTCCTTCCGGTCGTCGAACGTAGGGAGCTTAATCCTAACGCCACCTTTATTGTGTACCTGCCGCTCAGCCGTTTCCGCTGGCGTATTCTTCTTGAGTTCTAACTCCGCAATCTTTATTTGCGCCTCTATCTCCTTTAACCTTATCTCTTGCTCCCTTTCCTTAGCCTGTCTCTCCTGTTGCTGAGCTTCTAACTCCTTTAACTTAAACTCCCTTTCCTGTTCCTTATCCTTAGCCTCTCTTTCTTGTTGCTGAGCCTTAGCCTCTCTCTCCTCTTCTCTCTGTCGCTCTTGAGCCTCTTTTTCTCGCTCTCTATCCTTAGCACGCTCATCGCGCAAATCCGCCTGCTGTTCTTTAATCCAGCCGCGTAGCTCCTCTCCCTCCAGGCCAAGTTCCTTACCCAACTTCATTAGTTGTTGGAGTTCCGCCATTTCACAGATTTATGGTTATGGTATCTATTATGCGAACGACCAACCTGTCGGTATGATTACTAACGATACGACCAGAGACCTGAGATCACACCAGATATAACAATACCCAGTTGTCTCAAATACAATTCAAAAATTTACCTTTACAGCACAACTAATTCTATATCTACAAAATGTATAGCACTATTAATTATAAAAGAAAATAGAAACGACAAGAATGAAGAAATTCAGTAGAAGGACCACAAGTACGTCAAGGACAACGAACCAGACTAGGACAAAGCTTCTACAAAAGAAAATATAATGGAAAAAAATGCAACCTAACTACGCCGCTTACACAACACGGTACGAACAAGAACAGAGTCTGAAAAAAAAGAACGTATCTACAGAAAGGTAGGAGAGGGACAAGAGAGACGTCTTCCTAAAACAACGAGGAAGATGGAACGGCACAATCTAAACACAAATACAGGTCCCTACAGAACTGTTCGCTGTGATGAACAAAGTTCCAAATTTAGCCCACCTCCCGAAGAGGATAAACTACGCTCACCACAGCAAACCCGCGCCACCGCCCGTATAATGAATTACAACGAAAACAGAAAAACAGCGGAAAAAGACAGATTAAAGGAACAGCCCACAATCCAGGGCACAAAATTTCAGTTTCACTTAACTTCGAATTTTGAGTTTAACTCCTCCCCTTAATCGGAGCTCTGGCTGCTTGTCTCCTCAGGCTGCACGCACACTCTGCAGAAAGTTTAAATACACATTAATACCTATTCATAGCAATACATGCATCAATACATATTATTATTCATAAACATACATAAATCATATCATCATGAAATTTCCATTCGTCCCACGAACAAAGACAACAGCACGAATTCCTAGCACAACAGAAAAACAACTAGATATAACGAATACACAATGTCAAAATGACCACAGGTAAACAGGACGAGCCCCCAGTGTCACAAATCCCAGACTGGGAGATGTAATAGTTTATGACAGGACGACAATCACGAACAAACAAGTTTAACACTTAACAAAACAGCCCATCAGACTCACACATTTATTAAACATAATTATACATATAATAGCGCAATTACATACATTATATTATTGAAATGACTGCCGTACACGGCCTTATTCTCACACACACTCTCCCTCGGATCCACAATCCGATAGTTACTCCTAAAGGCACTTCGGCCTCAGCCTCTCCCCTCAGGGTCTTAATAGCACATTAATAATTTACTGGCACCGCAGTCTCTCAATATCACCTTCCTATTGTCATACACCTTAGCATTCCCCTCGCACCTCAGCAGGGCAATAACACATTATTATTTCCATAGCCATCAACATGGCAACAACATAGTATCAGTTCGCTAGCCTATCAACATGGCAACAATATAGTATCTCATTCACTCTCATATCTACGTCCCTGTCTATGGCCTGACTGCCACGACTTTATGTGCCTCTACTGTCCTGCACTGACAGCCTCACTTCTGGCCTATGTGTGGCCTCCGGCCCTATGCTGGCCTATCCCCTGTGCTCATCGAGGTGGCTCTGCGGCCCGTCCCCGACACCTACAAGAATAACATTACATTGGTATAATACCCTACCATTTCTATTCACTCCACCTCTCCTTACAATCCATGAAGCGTACACACACTAGTTCACCTTTCACTCACCACACATCTTACGGTAACACACCTCCATCGGAGTACACACTACTCACTCGCGCTACAAATCCATGAACTCACTTTCATCTATCGCTCATGGCGCACATTGCTATATCCAATATCAAGGACTTCCACATTCCTCACATATACTTATTCACATCATGGTAATAGACGAATATAATATAATACATCAATCATAATAATCAATCAACATTCTACGTACCAGTCATCACTGGAAAGACTCTCACTAGTCTTCTCGACTGCTCCCTTTTTGTCCGCCCGATGGGCTCTTATTCACAGGTCCGCTCCGTCGGACCTTCTAACTTGCAGTGATAGTAATACCGCGCTTTCGCCTCATTCAGACCCCCCCCCCCCACTACTCACAACAGCACGCTTAACTTGCTGTCTACTGTGAGCCCTTCTTACTCTACACCCGCTCTGTAGCAATCCCCTTAATTGCACTCACTCCACTCGTGACACAGACCTTTGGCTGTACTTGCTATGCATTTATCCGAAATCCAAAGAAACTTGACAACAGAAGACAAAAGGGCATTTTTGTTGGTTACGATAAAGGTAGTCCAGCCTATCTTGTATATTTCCCTAAAAATCAAAGTGTGAAAAAGGTCAGATGTGTGAAATTCTCAAAAGAAAAACTTGCCTCTGAAAATGAAGAAAAACATGAAATATCTGTGGACCCGTCATGTCATGATGATGAAGATGAGTTCACAATGAGAAAAATGCCAAATATCTGTGAACCTACAGTTCAGGATGATGATAGAGACAAAAACACTGACCCAACCAATGTAAGCTTGCAAATAGGTAACATTGACCCTGATTTAAATTCAGATGGAAATGAAATGCCTGAAAATGAAACAAGCAACAATAACCAAAATGTCAGAGCTAGGTCACAGCCTAAGTACTTAGAAGACTATTATGTTGGTGAAGAAATTGATGAGCATGTAAACAGTACCAATTGCTTGCAAGGTGCTCGCCTCTCATGCCAAGGGTCCCGGGTTCTAAACCCGGCCGGTGCAGGCATGTTGGAAGTTTGGGATTTTTCTCATATTTTCGTGTCCCTGATCCTATTGAGGGGTAGGATCGAGTACCTAGTCTTCTCGGATAAGGACGAAAAAATTCGGAGGGCCCGTGTGCACGTTGCGCACGTTAAAGATACCTTGGCAGTTGGAAATCGTAAAGAGCAGGCCGAACAGGCCGCTGCCCGGGCAAAATTAAATAAAAATTCATCCCTACCACCCACTCCCCCTCATCCCCCCACCACCAAAAAAAAAAAAAAAAACGCCGACCGGCGCTGCACTGTGGCGACGACGTGCCTGCTCCAGTTGTAACTGGGGTGCAATGGCACAAAGGCAAAATTTCCCAAATGGGATTAAAGAGTTATACAAACACAAATACAAATACAAATACAAATTGTTGTTACAATGTTGCAAATGTACCCATGTCTTATGAAAAAGCTATAACATGTGAATCCTCAGAAAAATGGCAAGAAGCAATGGGTGCAGAAATGTGTGATCTGGAAGAAAATGACACCTTCGAACTCACAAAACTCCCCCCAGGTAGAAAAGCACTGGGGGGACGCTGGGTTTATGCTGTTAAATTGGGTCCCAATAATGAAAAACGGTATAAAGCCAGATTTGTAGCCAAAGGCTATTCTCAAGTCCCAGGTGTTGATTACCAGGAGACATTTTCTCCCACAGCACGCATAACATCCGTCAGAGCTCTCATGCAAATTGCTGTCCAAAATGATCTCATTGTACATCAAATGGATGTAAAAGCTGCCTATCTGAATGCTCCTACTGATTGCGAACTATATGTTGAACAACCGGAAGGTTATGAAAAGAAGAGGAAACCTGAGTCTCATGAAGATGAAGCACTTGTTCTCAAACTGAAAAAAATCTCTGTATGGTTTGAAGCAAAGTGGCAGAAATTGGAATGAGACTCTCCATGCATATTTGAGAGAGCAGCGATTTTCTCAGTCCATGGTAGACACATGTGTCTACACAAAACATTCAGATGAGCATCTTGATGAACTCATTGTTATCCTCTTGTGGGTTGATGATTTTTTATTAGCAGCAAAATATGATTCCACAATGGAAACATTGAAAGATATTATGAAACAAGAGTTTCACATGAAAGACTTGGGCAAACTATCATGGTTCCTAGGCATAGAATTTACCCATGAAAATGGTGCAATCACAATGAGCCAAACAAAATACCTAGAAGCATTTCTACACAAATTTGGGATGCATAACTGTAAACCTAAAGCAATGCCATGTGAAATGAACATAAACTAATTGTGTAAGGAATCAGCAGAAGAAACTGATGCAAACAGTATAGAGGAATAGTTGGTGGCCTGATTTATGTGATGTCTGCAACCAGGCCAGGCCTTTGTTACATGGTCACAAAACTGTCACAACACATGGCAAAACCAAATGCCAACCACATGATCCTAGCAAAACATGCTTTGCACTATGTGAAGGGAACTGTTGATCAGAAATTGGCCTTCAGAAAATGTGAAAATGAGCCAGAATTGATAGGTTTTTGTGATGCAGACTGGGCTAGTTCAGAAGATAGAAAGAACATCACGGGATATGGATTTGAACTATGCAGTGATGGCCCATTGATTTCATGGAAATCCAAAAAGCAGCCTACGGTAGCTTTGTCAACCTGTGAGGCAGAATATATGTCTTTGGCATCTGCAACACAGGAGGGCAATTTCTTGCAGGCCTTGACGAATGACATGACAGGTGTGCGTCCACACACATTCACACTATACTGTGACAATCAAGGCACAATAGCTTTAGCTTACAATCCTGTTCACCACCAGAGATGAAAACACATTGATGTGAAATATCATTTTGTAAGAAATGAGATCCAAAGTGGGGCACTGAACATTATCTATGTGCCATCAGAAGAGAATGTTGCAGACATTTTCACAAAACCTTTGCCAAGAGTCAAAGTAGAAAAATTCAGAACTCTTTTAATGGGACATTAAAACCAATGCCCCTGAGTCATTTGTGATGTGAAGTAGTGAGACGCAGAACCTGGAACATGAATCTGAATTTTTACTTCAATTTTAAACATTATGTTAAATAACATGCAAAGCATTGCATTACATGTACTAATGTACTAGTTTACCACAGACAGAAATACATTGTATTCTAAACATAACTTTTGCTAAAATGATGTTATTATTATCATGTATTATCATGCTGAGTTTAAGAGGGGGTGTTGAACTAAACTCAACATTTATTATTATCATTATTATTATTATTAATTTACCTAAGACGATTATCCATTTTGCTTGTGATCAAGAGAGATCACTCTGTTTATTTGTTTTAATAAAAAAGAACACTTCCTGTTCCTATCAAAACTTCAACATGGTCTGCTGTTTTTAATCTCTCCCTCAAATCTATCTACAATCTACCTCCATCAAGCAATAATATGTCTCACCACACCTCAACATGCGGAGATAGCGGCCATGCGAAAATCGGCGTTACGTAAAAAAACAATAACAACTGGCCCAATTTACTTTTTTCCCCCTTAATGCCAGTACGTTCTTGACTTCGCCAAACTGAACGATAAAACGCTGCTCTTAAAATTACCCACGGTCGTTACTTTATTGCGAAATTGTTCATGATCACCAGACCAAATTTCATGCCTGTTTATCGACTTTCTTCGATTTGTTTCCGCTCGCGGAACTTAGGTTAATGGTGTGTTTTAAGTAAAATATCAGCTAGTCATCATTATAGAGATTCTATAGTGACAAAGCTTGCTTAATTTCTTAAATAAAGAAAAAATGTAAACATACGCCATTCATGCATCGCCCACTCGGTGGATTTAGTCTTCGTTCTATCTTATTATAAAAAAAAAAAATAGTGGCGGGAGTAATTCATTGTGGTGCAGTTTTGGGCCCTTTTTTGCTCGACGCTACAGCCTAAACGACAGTTTCAAAAATTATAAAATTAATTTTCTTAAGTGTCAGTCCAATCGCTTTTGTATCGACCGATTGTGTTGATTCAAGTTTCAAGTATTTTTAAATAAAAGTTGTAAACACATAGAACACAATGATCTTTGTATTGGCTCCCTATAGAAAGCCCACCGCACCGGAAACGATGTATTAATACGCGTTCAATTCCGTGCGCACAATTTCCCTATCACAAATGAGTGAGTAGTGCCCAGGAGCGCATGGAATATGTAGTAAGACTGCAGAGTATGGGGAGCTTTGTAGACTAAAAAGAAAGAAAGAGATAGAATGGTGGGTTCACATGTTTATCCCGGATAATGCTGAAATAAATAAAAGAAGACTTGCATACATCGGCCACGCGGCCCGAAACAAAAGCACGGCCCTTATGATATCAATCCTTCAAGGAAAGACAGAAACAAAGAGAAAACAAGGAAGACCACCCATTACATATCACGATAACATCAAGAAAGTCAGCCAGCTGGAAATAAGTGAACTAACTAGGAAAGCTAAGGACAGGATTGGGTGGAGGAGATTTTGTCGTGACATCCACTGTAGCAGCTAACATCGATGACGATGAAGCCGACAGGTGACAGGTGAGGTGAATGCCGGGAACTTCATCTAATTGTAAAAAAAAAAATCAACCAAGGAGTAGAGACCAAAAGCGGTACTACGGTTTGTTGTAACTTTCAAAGTTGTTTAGGCTAATAGCCTAGGTGCCAACGACATTGTCTGTCACGGGTACGTTTACACGCCCAGTAGCCCGAGACGTTGCCCTCATTTTGGCTGCTATTGTCAGTGTGTTAACGGCACAGCTCGAACCGCGGATATCGCCGGGTTTCCCGTAAGCCTGCCGGTATGACGTCATTTCGGACCTCCGGAAATGCGGAGGGGAAACCCTCTGCCCTTGACCTGTCGAGTTGCTTTTTCTGAAACATGGCGTATTGTGCATCCACAGCTATTCGTCTTGAGGTATGTTTGCCATAAAAAGGTTTTCTTAGCGTAAATTCCAAATTGCTAATTATTGTAAACATTTATTCTTAGTGTTAAAATGTGTCTAGATCCAGGTCCTTTTTTTGCACCTCGAAGAATACTTTTTATATTAATAATTACAAGGGACAAAAGGAAAAAATCCAGATGTAGCCTAGGCCCTAAATCAAGGTAAAGATAGATCTAGAATCTAGATCTAGAATCTAGATACATGCAGATGTAACAAGATCTGCATGTATTTTGATTCAAATTTAGATCTAATTGTAAAGGTTTCCTACGTTTGCGCTAGCTTGCAAAAAAAAAAAAAATGTAGAAAATCTAGGCACACGTAGAAATCTAGAATAGATCGAGCTGGATATAAACCTAATAAGGGTTTTGTAGTCAGTAGTGTAGCCTCAAGTGCAGAGGTAGGCCTTGGCAGTTGTTTTGGATCACAAAATTCTGTGTTCAACCAACAACGCCTAATTATAGATTTCAGTTTTTTGGATACAAAATCTGTAGGCCTACTAACACACTTACAGATTCACCAAACAATATTAAATTGGAATAGGCCAATTGGGTGAATGGTTTGGTCTTAAAATGGGAAAAGGGGACTGGGGCTGGCTTTTAAGTTGCAAAATTTCATATTTGTTTTTCTAAAATCCATACAGCATCCTTCCAGATGGATATGAATATCAAGTTAGTGCTTACGAAGAACTTCAGGCACATCCTGAGCATTTCCATGCTGTTATTAAATTAAAGAAGACAGAGACAGAGCGAGTGACTGAATGGTTGGATATATTTCAGTCATTCACATTTACCACCTTTCCTGTTGGCAGAGTCAGAAAGGTTCTTGGACAACGTATCGCCTCGAAGGTTTGTTTAATTTTATGTGTTGGTTGTCCGTTAAGACAGTAGCGGCTATGCTGAATCATTTTGGAATTGATGTTATTATAACATCCTTGGTAACATCCCATACCAAACTGAATTTATTACCAGTATCGAATCAGTATTTTCTCTTTATTTTGGATGCGAATAATAACACGAATCAAGTTTAGTTTTGAATTTTTTATTTTTCTAAAAATTAAAATAAATTTAAACCTGACACATTGAAGTTGGTGTATTTTGTTTCAATTCCACTCTGCTTTATAAGGAATCAAATGTAATCATGTTTAGTCCAGCATAATTTTGTGTACATTTTACAGAATTTAATCTAGGCAAGTGTGACCAAATTAAAATAAATAAATATATTTCTCATTTATAATTATTGGAGGGGATGTCATTTATTCTTTTTAAGACTGCGCTTTGCCATTATTAAGATATCACTGTTGTCTGGTAGGCTACCTGATTCTCATTACCAGTCAAGCAAGAGTAGTGTCACCCCCCCCCCTTTTTTTTGTTTCTAAATTCTTAAATCTTTCAAACTTTCAGAAAGCCTATTATTGTCAACATGGCAGCTTCACAAGCAAAGTCTCAAAACCTACAAAAGCTTCAAAGAAAACTGGGTGTACAGTCATGATGATTGTAACAGTGACAAAAGTAAAGCAAAATAGCGGGTGAGTTCAGGGCCACTGCAATATTATTTCATTGTACTAAATGACAGTGGACAGAACTAATAGAAATAATGTTCCTTTTGAAATTGTGCAATTTTCTATCAATTGTGTCAACATAGAAATTCAGAGCTAAACAAAGCAGCCCAGCCATGCCTTAAGTTTAGAATCAGGTTTGTTTCAAATTTCTATAACAGTGGCAACTGAAGTGAGAAATGCTGGGCTGTTTTTTTTTTCTTTTTTTAATTTTGTTAAGTCACGGTCCAGACCAGAGCTTGCACTTGGTAAACACCAAACATTTTAAAGTGATTACTGTTTGAAGCTGCACTGTCAACAGTTGACATGTATATCATAGAGGAGGCTATGGATAAATCAGGACATTTTATCAATTGCTCTTTTTCAGCACAAATGACCCATATATGCCAGGATGGCCTGCAGTTGTGGAGTTGAGGTGGGAGCACAACCACCCAATTTTAGCGGCTTCTGCCCTAATGTATAGGGATGTTGGTGAGGCTGCAAAGGAGAAACTTATTTTACACAGTATTAAATCAGTTCACTTGATTAATCTTCATGTGATTTCAATGTGAAACCAGCATGTGACTTTGAAAAGCACTTTTGCCAGGTTCAGTCACATAACTACAGTACTGGGACCCCGATAGTTAAGAAAAGAATCATCTTTTTCTTCTGGCCAAAGTGATTTTATAGATTTACTGATTAACACTTTTCTTGCCAGATGTTCCCATGAAATCTTTCCCTCGGTGCCAGAAGAGTTTTAACAAAATTTTGTAAAAATTGGTTATTTCAAAAAAAAAAAAATTATAACTTTTTTATTTTCAAAGTTTTTAAATATCTGTTAAAACAAAAATTGTTGGAAATTGGATGAAGTTTTAAAATATATGCATATCATATGTGTGTGTGGGTGGTGGTGAAGGTGGTTGTTGCTGTTGCTGCAGCAACATCATCAACATTTTGCACTTTTCTTCAATTTCTAATAAGTAAAATGTAACTCAGCAATGGTTTGGCCATGAAAATGCAGGAAGTAACATCATCACCTAAACTGGCTAAAGAAAAATGAATTCTGATGCTGTTGCTGTTGCAGTCTCTTTCAGCACCATTGTTATGGAGAGCGGCGAAATTCAATAAAGAGACGCCCTTCGTCAGCATAATTGTTAGTGTGCTCTACAAGAGCTTTAAAGAAGACATCATTGCTAATAAGTTTGAGGAAATCTAGAGGCTTAGGCTGATCTGGGCGTAATCGATCTACTACAGGTCGAGAAATGCCTGGATAAGGCTGCATAGGGTCTTTATCTAACCAACGACCCTTAGCCCATCCATCCTGCATGTCCACATCTACATGGGCGTCTACCTTTCACGAAGGGATGGAAATGCTAGTGATGCGTGAGATTTTAGTAAATCTCTTCTTTGCTAGTCTGGTAATTTTTGTTCCCACTCCTTTTAATTCTCCAGGCCCCAAATACAGGTAACAATAGTATTAGTTTTGTATGACCTTTCAAGAGAGTAAAATTACAAGTGTACAATACGAGCATTTTTCTGTGACAATGCTTGTTTCTCATTGTTGGTCTTGTTATGGATTTTTGTTGTTGTCCCAAATAAATAATTATTCGCAGACCAACCGAGTTTGTTTTTATTATTCATTTGCTCTTCTACTATCCTTTATTCAGTAAACTGTCTCATCATTTTTGACCATCAATTTGTCAAAAGAATTACATGTGGTTTATAAGATAAGAAAATATATACAGGTGGTATAAGTGATGGCAAGTGGAAAATATGGTAAAGGCAATTTTCAAAAATCATTTTTGAAGGTCACAAAGGTGGTGGTGGTGTAAGTAATAGTGATGATGGCAGCTGACATTTGCTGATGAAACTGACTGCGATGATGCAAGTTGGTGATTATGATGATTGGGATTGTTATACTTCACACTTATTCACAGTTTGATCATGGGGGTATTTTCTGCCACTGTTCTCACCGCTTAAATCTTTCCTAAATTGGAAAAATACTTTTTTTCTTGCACTATTTCTTCCCTAATGCCTAATTTACGCCAATCATACTTCATGTCATTTTCCTGTGAATTGTTGTTCTGAATCAGGAATCTCATGTAAACATATATATCTAATCTAATCATGAACATAAATCATGTTATTGTCATGGACAGCCCATTGTGTTTACATAGATCTAAACTTATAAGTTACCGGTACTGTATTGGGAAAGGTATCAAGTGGATTTAGATTTCAGCTATAAACACAAGATCTATTCATTGAAAATGCTGCATGAATTTCAAAATATAAAATTTTAATCCAGTGTCCAGTGGCATATCTAAAGAGAATGTCATTACTGACTAAAATCTGTGGGTCTCCGTTTCCCTGTTGTAAGAACTATCTCTCTTTTTATTTTTTTTTATTTTGATGATAAATATAATTCTAGTTTATGCACTGTGATGATCTGTCTAATTCATTTGTCTGACTTAATTGTTGCTACAGTGTTTGTGTTTCTAATCTTTCCTCTCCTTTTTTTTTATATTTTCAACCAATTTTCACTCGGTGGTTGCTGTCTCTCTCTCTCTCTCTCTCTCTCTCTCTCGCTCACTCTCACTCGCCCTACTTTTCATAATTTATGATGATAGTGTTCGCCCTTTATTTTGTTTTCGAAGCCCCAACTCGACAGGTCAAGGGCAGAGGGTTTCCCCTCCGTATTTCCGGAGGTCCGAAATGACGTCATACCGGCAGGCTTACGGGAAACCCGGCGATATCCGCGGTTCTGCATCCGGGTTGTGGAAGAAGCACTGAGCGTTCTAGTTGTGACTATAACCTCTTTAGCTTCACTTTTACTCTTCCGAAAGCTCATGGTAGTGTTACACCAGAGCGGTTGTGCTGTTGCTTGTGGTTGGTTAGATGTGAGACAGATTAAAATGTGGTCCGATTCATGAAGATTGTCTAGGACAGACCACCTGCAGTCTATACGTAGCAATGGACTAATCAGTGTAAGGTCTAATCTATGTTTCTTAAAATAGCGTTGATCCAGAGGCAAAGTGCTCGCCTGGCGTGCCAAAGGTACCGGGTTCGAATCCTGGTCGGTGCAGGCATGTTGGAATTTGGTGATTTTCCTCGTATTTTCCTGCCCCTAATCCTATGGTAGGTAGCTTGAGTACCTAGTCTGCTCAGATAAGGACGAAAAACTCGGAGGTCCCTTTGTGCACGTTGCGCACGTTAAAGATACATTGGAAGTCGGAAATGGAGAAGAACAGGCCAAACAGGTCTCTCTCCGAGCAAAATGAAATACAAACTTATCCCTACCACTCATCCCACCCCCCCTCCTAAAAAAAATAAAAAATGAATGTGCACTGTGTCAACGACGTGTCTGTTCGAGTTGTAACTGGACTGCAATGACATTAAGGCAAATTTCCAAATGGCATTAAAAGAGGATACAAAATAGAAATACAAAATACACACTATTCTAGTAATTTGAACCACCTTGATGACTTTACCAACCTCCCTCCACACATACACACCCCCCCCCCCCAGGCTAGTTCAAACTCCCCTTCTTCCGTGTAAAAAAAAAAAAAGAAAATGTACCTGGTTTACACTTTGCCTCTTTACATCCAGGGATTTCTTCATAATCTATTTCGTCCGCCGTGCTAACTACGCCTGCACATTTCCTGCCCATCAGACCAGGTTTTGGGTTAGTGCAGGATCTGCAACATGACAGTATAAAACTGGGTAAGTTACATTTTGCATGAGTTATAATAATAATAATATTAATGAAGATCACTTATATAGCGCTTTACAGAAAGTCGTGTTCTCTCCATCTGCAACTCATTCTCTCTCTCTCTCTCTCTCTCTCTCTCTCTCTCTCTCTCTCTCTCTCTCTCTCTCTCTCTCTCTCTCTCTCTCTCTCTCTCTCTCTCTCTCTCTGCTAGACATACATTGTATACATAGATACACACACATAACATACTAAGACAGAAATTAAACGATAAAGCCCTTTATGGCCCCTTTCAGATCCCTGAGAGTTCTATGTGGGACGGTATATTGGCAAATTACGTCCGTTTTGAATTCTGTTGGGGTCGCCATATTGGAAAACTGTGGCAAGCCCCTCGGGAGTGCTGCCATGCTCCGTTAGCAGGCTGCCTTCACGGCTGCCTCGCTGGCGGTTCACACTGAACGGTGCGCCTGCACAACTGAACACGCCTCTGGACTCACCGTTTTCGTAATTTGCCACTAGCCAACCGATGTATGAAGGAAGTTAAGGTCTGGCATGACAAAGAATCTCTTCAATCATCCCCTCCCCTTCTTTGGACAATATATATCTTTCTAAGTTAAGCGGAACTCACCGCGTTCGTTGTCTCATACAGTCCATTTTATTGCAAGGATCTTCATCTTCCTTTGATGAGACCCAGGCGGACCACATTCCCTGCCCTGTGAACGACAAAACGTCAGACATGATGGGTGGGCGCGGTTCAAAGGGCCTGACTCCTAGGTCCATTCTTCCGTGCCTACATAAGTCTTTGTGTGCCAGTGGATTATGACGCACTATGACCTAGCCTCGCTGGCCTGCAACAACGTCATCCTCGAACACACAAACGTTCAACCAGATGTAGGCTATCTAGTTCTTTATTCATCTGCTCTACATATTTCTTGTTCTTGCTGCCACACTGTGTCTTTCTTCCCTCTCCGTACTCAACAAGGACATTACTTACTCACATTTCTCTACTAATGGAACAACAAGAACATCATCTAGGTAAACTCACATTTCTCTACCTATGGAAAAACAACCTTAAAAGTCGATATTCACAAGACTTTTACTCTTAGTGCTCATCTGTTGTGTGGCCATCCTGTATCTGGGACCTTGATATGCTGTAGCTTCAGTCGTATTATGCTCTAACTGCGGCCCTGCTGTGCTGTAGGTTGTGGCCGAATTATGCTGTAGCTGTGACCCTACTGACTGTGGCTCTAGCCCTCTTGTGTCTAGCTGTGGCAATGCTGCAACAGTGGCCGTGCTATGCTTTAGCTGTGGTCGTATTATGATGTGGTGTTGCCGAAAGTCGACCAAGAAAAGGGTCTCAGTACAATAACACTAAGGCTATCCAGGTATCTGACAAGATGCTAATGACTTGTGGAAACAATAGAACTACTTACCAGTAATATCTAGGCAAGTATCATTATCACCGCCCTTATCTGAAACCAGAGCATACGACAAGAAAACAAATGGGATAAGATCTTCAAAATTCTACATAGAATTGGCGATCTCGTCACGAAACATGTATGACTTCATTCGGCCTCAAAGGTGTTTTAACTTAGAGTTTGGGTTTTAACGTCACAAAGGCACGACAACGCCCACTTTTAGCCCTTCACGGTCTATTTGGGTACATTAGTTAGTCTAACGCAGAATTTTATTACATCCAAATAATATTTACACATTGGTAAAATTCTAAAAAAGCTGTTTTGTATAGATCTGAAAAAAATCTTGTAAACGAGTATAAAAGTTATTAAATTAAGTTGTAGACCTTCTTATCCTCTCTCAGAAAGGACAGGACGCGTTGTGGATCCACGTCAGAAAATAATTTGGTGGGGTTTTGACCACTATGCAGGTGTGGCAGTAGGTCTTCTAACTCCCCAGACCCACTCGAAAAGGAATGTGGAGAAAGCACAGCGACTAGATAACGGCCATAGTGTACTAGAGAAAAGCAAGACGATAGACAGAATATTACAGACCGATAGGATTGGAGAGGACTTGAAGCACCCAGCAACCATTTCTTGGCGGGTGGGGAGGGGGGGGGGGGGAGAAGGGAGGAGACATACAATTAGTGACTTGACACCGCAAGAAAATCAAAAGAAAGACGTTGCGACTTTAACTCTTGTTTGGTCTATCTCCATTTTCTAAAAAACAACAACAAACAAACAAACAAAAAAATAGCAAATATACACTTTGATATTAATTTTGTTTAAAATGCGCTGTGGCATTTATCAAACTGTTTGACAGTTCCGATGTATTCTAACCTTATCATAATAAAACAGCCGCAAATGTTTAACGTCTAGTTCCTCAGTTGTACAAAAAGTGGAGTTGGAACAAACAAGAACTAATGTCTTGACATGTCATATAATGGCCTGACTGGGGCATGTGCTACTTGTAACAATAGTGCCAGGGTCGTAGGGACCTGCTGCTGCAGTTGTTTAATTGTACCTGTCGCACTGACGGGTTCTTCATCTGCTATTCCATCGCAATCATTGTCCACTTGGTCGCCTGGGACGGCAGGGGTCTTGGTACAATTGCCTGCTGTGTTCAACTGCAGGGTTGTTGAGTATTTTTTTTTAATAACAATAATTTTTACCTCACTTCAATTCATTTCACACCATCTTATGTAGAAAAAAAAACGTTGACATTAGATGTTAGCAAATTGTGAACAACTTTGTTTAAAATGCTACTGATAAAGAAGATTGTAGTAGTATTTAGATAAAGGACAGAACTCAGATGAAGTGAACGTGGCATAGGGAAAAGAGCATTCCTTAGATGAATAAGTCCGGAACGGCTCACTCAGCTGCTTGGATTTTGAGTTTGAGTTTGAGTTTTACGGTACGTCGGCTCGAAAACGGCCGCTTTGTGCCTTTCAAGGGCTAATAGGGTACACGCTCTTTATTTATGTTTGGTAATTCAGAGCTTTTAAATTTAACAACAGAGATAACTACGGTACTTTCATATAATTTATCATATTGATAAAGTTCTCAAAAGTTGTTTTGTATGGTCCTTAAAAAAATTGTAAATGAGTGTAAACTTTTTAAAATCAAGTCGTAGATCTTCTTAGCCTCTCCCAGAAAGGACGGCATGCGTTTCGGGTCCACGTTAGAAAATAATTCTTTCATGGATCTGCAGGCGTAGTATCTTCTTCGGATATATATGAAGTCTACACATTCAGCTGAAATGTGTGTTATTCATAGCTGACTATTGCATACCACACATTCGGGGAGGGGGATCTTCCCCCTAAATAGAAAATGGTGTGTGGAGTTGGTATGACTCAGTCGGAGTCTACTAAGGACAGTTTCATCTCTCTGATTGTGTGCAGAGCCATGAGTCCACGGTTCAAGTTGATCTTGGAGAAGCTGCAGTTTATTTGTTATTTGTCCATCCCATTTTTCCTGCCACCTCGAGTTAATAAAGTTATTAATATCGGGTTTAAAGTCCCTCGTTCAATCTTGCATAAAGTACAGCCTTGCTAAACACGTACAAGGTAACGCCTGCATGAAGTAAAAAGTTCTGCTTACCTTGTAAACATTAAAGCCTGCAGTATACATGTAACCTCTGGCCTTGTCGGAACCAAGTCCATGAAGAGTAAACCTATCGGCACACGTCTTTCCTCGAACTGTCAATCTGTCTATATACCGGCTTAGACGAGATTGTATCATGAAAATCTGGACATCACTCTCATATCGTTTCAACACTTTTGAACTGTGGAAATGAAGCATTGACAACAAATGTGACAGTTATTGATTTGGATTGTTTCTCTAAAAACTTGCTGAGTTAAAAAAAAAAGTGTTTATTACATAAATTTGTATTTTTCTTCGCTTGAAAAAAGTTCACTTAAATACTTTGTTGCCATTTGAAATACTCCACAGGGTATTCCACAAATTCTTGGCATAAGAATAAATTTGACGTTTTTAACCTTAAGAATAGCTGTCAATAAAGCAAATAGCTGTGATTTGTCATAAAGTGAAGAAAATTACCGGAAATTTGATGAACGCTCACTCATTTCCTTACCAAATAAGTTGGTACTGTAAACATCGGCGTACTTGTAAAACTCTGCAACAAGCCAAGCCAAGTCGAAACGGTTTTGTGGGCGATGTTTTAAAGAACTTCAAGTCTGGGTCAAAATCGAATCAAGACAGTTTTGGCTCGTTGCTCCAGAAGCATTACATTACTGCAGGGGGTTTGTACTGTCACAACTTGTGTATCACCTTACCTTTTGTACTCGAAAACACTCGGCGTCGACACTACTTCAATGCTTTTTTCCGCGAGAACGAGCACAAAGTTGTATTCATATCTTGCTCCTGGCTGGTGACTAGGAACCCTGAGTGAAATGGGCAAGACACAGTGTGAATGTCAGTCTGCGCGAGTTTTGAGTTTGAGTTTGAGTTTAACGAAAACTCAGACGAAAACTTTACGCTTTTCAAGGTTTACTTGAGTACCGTACGTTATGTTTTGTTTGGTATTCAGGGCGGTCTGTGAGATGGGTATGACCCAGACGGAGTCTACCAAGGTCAATTTCGTCTCTCTGATTTTGTTGGGAATCATGGTTCCACTGTCCAAGTTGATTTTGGATAAAATGGAGTTTATTTGATGTTTGTGCATTCCACCTTTCCTGCCGTTTCGATTATATTAATACAATAATATTGGGTTTAAAGTCAGTATGTGGTCTTTTTAGGTGTTTTGGTTGACGTTTCAATGTTTCCTTGGCCACCATGTCTGCTGTTTCATTACCATTAATGCCAATGTGGCCAGGGATCCAACAGAGAACAATTTTATATTTCCTGTTGGACAGTGCATGAAGACGTTGTAACAGATTATTGATTTCATGCAACGTGTCTGATGTATAGTGATTGATCGATCTTCTGCACAACATGTCTTATTTCTAGTGACAGATCTATATACCATTCAATATGTCTGGATGTCTAGTGATAGATATGTATTATAATAATATACAATATGTCTAACGTTAGTGATAGATCTTTACACTGTGTACAATGTGTCTCAGGTCCTGCCACATGTCCAAATAATGTACAAACGAAACAAAAGAATGCAAGTTCATGCCAGAAAACTGCTTCAGAGAACAAAACTGAACATGGTCCACAATCATAGGTCATGAAGCAGATCTAGTGGCTTAGTGTGGTAAAACCCTTATCGTTTGACTAGATGCAAACATTCGTATTCATGAAGCGAGACCCGATAAAAGGTTCATGACCTCCCTTTTGTCTTGACAAAATGCCGGCCTTGACTGCGATTGCAGCCGTAATAAGAAAAAGTACTTGATCAACGTGACATTCTATGACGTCGAATTGTCACTGTCACTGTCACTGATCCCATAATCCGCCGGGGTCGTAGGGCGCTGCAGTGATGAACGCTGCACCAGCTGGCTCCATTTGTGGCGGTTGTGGGCGAGTGTGACGTCGAATTACATTCACAAATTTCAGTTATACGGCAACCGACATCCTGAGAATAGCTGATGCATTGAAAAGGCCTTGGGATCTGATTTTCTATGTACAGGATTGGTTTGCTCATAATTATGAATATGATATTGAAACTATGGCAGTAGGTAAATAACGTGTTGCACAATGCAATAACAAACATCTACAGTTCGCGTTCAAAGCCACTACTTTTCATAACCCTCTCTTTTTCCTTGTAAACCCTTTCCTGCCTAGACTGAGTTTGAGTTTACAACGGGTTGGCACAATGACAGCTACATTATGCTCTTCGTGATCTATTTGCGTGCAAATTCTTTGTATATTATGTTTCATATTCATGGTTTTTATGTTTAACAATAGAATTAGATACTTTAGTGTCATTTTATCACAGTGGTAAAGTTCCCTAAACTTGTTTTGTTAGGATCTTCGAGTTGAATTTGAGTTTGTGTTTAGCGGCGCGTCGGCACGATAATGGCGACTTTGTGCCTCTCACGGTCATTTCGTTCTCTCTCTTTCAGGCTAGTGTTCAGCCCTCAGTTGCCTACGGATAAGATCAGATAAAAGTGAAATGAAGTTAGGGATCTAACGGGAAAAAACCTATATTAAAAATCTATCGGGAAAAAAGTCCGTGCTGGAAAACATTTCTAAGAATTTTGTAAAGTATGATCAAAGTCTGTTAAATCAATATGTAGAGTTCAACCTCTTTCAGAAATGAAAGGATGCGCTGCGGGTACATGTCAGAGAATAATTCTTTCATGGAGCCGCAGGCATAGTAAGAGTCTTCTTCTGAAGTCTACATATTCAGTTAGAACGTGTTTAATTGTTAGTTGACAGTTGCATGCCACACATTCGGGGGGGGGGGGGATCTCCCCCCACCCCCTCGCCCCGAAGTAGAAAACGGTGTGTGAAGTGTGTATGACCCAGACGGAGTCTACCAAGTACAATTTCATCTCTCCCATTTTGTTGAGAGGCATGGGTTCACTGTCCAAGTTGATCTTTTGTGGATCCCACCTTTCCTGCCATCTCGATTTAATGAAGTTATTAGTTATTAATAGTGTATGAAAACGTTGTAATATTCATATTTGGGTTCTTCTAAACCTGGAGGCAAGATAGCGAATCAGAAAAGGTAACGAATCGTCCTGGTTTGGAATCGGATATAAGATTCAATGCCAAGTTGATTGCTTGAACCTCAGCAGTAAAGATGGAAGCTTTGGGATTGAGGCTGAGGCATTCGGTTTTGCCATCTGTACTTGAGAATGAGGCGGCTCCTACCGAGTCATGCATGGTCTTTGGTGCCGTCAGGGTGGAGAAGCCTGTGTTTTCTGTGCTTACTGACCACCTCTCCAAACATCTGTTTGTAAGTTTCTGGCATGGTGTTGTTCTTGGGACATGCTGCCAGATCTAAAATAATGTTTGGTTTATGTGACAGCCATGGCCGGATGGCAGGAAACGGGTCATTCTCCATCTAACCCAGCCGAATTTCGGCCTTTGCCAGCAAAGACCGAATCCGAAGGCAGAAAGGAGGAATGACACCTTGAAAAGATTCAATCTTTGAATAATTATCTTTGATAAAAAATAAACTTGTAAGCGGGATTGTCTGGGTGAGAAGACAGTTTTAAGCTGTACTGAAGGGAGAGTTTGTCTCTTCTGTCATACAGGGAAGCTTAGTTTGCCTCCACATACTGGTGAGGTACGGAAAGCACCCAGAGCAAGACGTAGGCATTGGTATTGCACAGGTTCTAACATTTTCAGACATGATGGTGTAGCTGATCAATAGACGATGCAACGGTAATCTAGTTTGGATCTGATCAGGGAGCGATAGAGATGTAGCATGGAAACTCAATCCGCACCTCACTCAGTTCCTGGGATGGTCTTTAAGAATAAGATGTTAAGAGCGTTTTGACAGGAGAGTTGAAGGCATTTTACATCAGGGACAAAAGTTAATTTTATGAGGGATAAAAGTTAGTTTTCAGTTGAATAATTATGAGTCCTAGAAATGTGGCCCCGTCTTTCACAGGGATTCGTAGATTTCTGTGAAGGTAGAGGCCTGGGTCTCTTCGAAATTTCTTTTTTATTATTTAATTGGATCGCGATGGTTTTCTGTTGAGAAAATTTAAAGCCGCTTGTGTCTGCCCACCTCTGGATGGTGTTGAGTTTTAGTTGCAGTTTCCGCTCTATTTCATCTACCCAGTGGCTCCTGCAGTAGATGAGAAAGTTGTCCACGTACAAAGAGCAGTCGGCGTTTTGTAAAAGTGTTTCAGTAATTGAATTTATCCTGATATTAAATAGGGATCTGAAAATAAATTTTGTAAATGAGTTATTAAATCAAGTTGTAGATCTTAGCCCTTCTCGGAAATGATAGGGTGCGGTGTGGGTCCAAGTCAGAAAATAATTCTTTCATGGATCCCTGGACATAATGCCTTCCTAGGATATGCATGAAGTCTACATATTCAGTTAAAATGTGTTATTGAAAGTTGGCAATTGCATGCCACATATTTAAGGCTATCTTCCCTCCTAAGTAGAAAACGGTGTCTGAGGTGGGTATGACGCAGACGAAGCCTAATAAGGACAATTCCATCTCTCCCATTCTGTTGAGAAGCATGAGTCCACTGTTCACGTTAATCTTGGATAAAGTGGAGTTTATTTGAAGTTTGTTCATCCTATCTTTCCTGCCATGTCGATTTAATGAAATTATTAATAGCTTGCTTAAAGTCTGTGTGTGGTACTTCTAGGTGTTGTGGTGGACATTTCAATGTTTCATTGGCCAGCGTGTCTGCTATTTCATTTTCCTTAATGCCGATGTGGCAAGGGATCCAACAGAGAACAGTAATTTTCTATTCATCGTTGGACGGTGTATGAAGACCTTGTAACAGATTATTGATTTCGTGGGTTTTCATATGATTAAATTATAACAAAATGAATAGTAGTTTATTAAGACACTGATAAGGAAATATTTCAATGCTATTGTTTGAAGGTTGATTATATTATATTATTATAGTAATTACAACATTAATTGCACAGAGAAAAATGTCCATGGAGGGAAATTAATGAAAATATATTATTACATCAGTTACGACAAGCGGCCACAAGCAAATATATGCAAAAACTGTTTGCGATCCGTCCATGCAGGGTGAAGTTTCAGTTTTAGTTTGGGTTTTACAGCTCGTCGGCACGATAACAATCACTTTGCGCCCCTCACTGCCTATTTTGGGTATATTTTCTTTATTTAGTTTTCATATTAAGAGCTGTTCAGTTTAACATAGAATTAAATACATTCATATAATTTCAACACATTGGTAAAATTCTAAAAACTAATTTGTGCAGGTCTGGAAAAGGGTTTCGTACAGGAGTATAACAGTTTTTAAATCAAGTCGTAGATCTTAGCCTCGCTCAGAAAGGACAGGATGCAATGCCGGTCCAGGTCAGAAAATAATTCTTTCATATATCCGCAGGCATAGTGCCTTCTTTGGATACGCATGAAGTCTACACATTCAATCAAAATATGTTATATTGATTGTTGGCAATTGATGTCACACATTAGGGGGGATCTTCCCCTCGAAGTAGAAAACGGTGTATGAAGTGGGTATGACCCAGACGGAGTCTACTAAGGACAATTTCATCTCTCCGATTTTGTTGAGAGACATGGGTCCACTCTCCATGTTGATCTTGGATAAAGTGGAGTTTATATTAAGTTTGTTCATCCTATCTTTCCTGCTATCTCGATTTATTGAAATTATTAATAGCTTGCTTAAAGTCTGTGTGTGGTACTTCTAGGTGTTGTGGTGGACATTTCAATGTTTCATTGGCCAGCGGGCCTGCTGTTTCATTTCCCTTAATGCCGATGTGGCCAGGGATCCAATAGAGAACAGTTTCATATTTTCTGTTGGACAGGGTATGAAGTCGTTGTAACAGAATATTGATTTCATGGGTCTTTATAATATTTGGATTTTTTAAAGCCTGGAGGCAAGAGGGCGAATCAGAAAAGATAATGAAACGTCCTGGTCGGGAATTGGATATAAGATTCAAGGCCAAGTTGATTGCATGAATTTCATTGGTGAAGACAGAGGTTAAAGAAACTTAATATAATTCTAACCGTAAGAAGCTCACGCTAATGAAGTAATAGGAAATAGCAGTGTATTCATCCTATTATTTTTGATTCAAAGATTACCGAGAAACAAAATAATCCACTAGATGTCGAATGAAGCCCGACAGCACCGTACTCTACAGTCTAGAGACTGAACTCAAGACCTCAAAAATGGTGGCTAGATCACGGTTTATGTAATTTTTTTCTCCTTATTTCATATTGTTTCCATTTCTTAATCTATTAAAAAAATCTGGATGTGGGGACTTTTTTTTTTCTTAATATTATGCGTTTTAACTGTTCAAATGGAGGGGGTTGGCTGTGAGGGTGTAACATTATATTTTAAACACAAATAATCAACGCATTGATAACGACATCGTTAGCCTATGGCGCACTCGTCCTAATAATGTAACGTTGCATTTTTACAAGGCTGCCACGTAATTATGTAGAGATCCAGATTTAAATGCTTCATAACAATAAATTAAACTAAAATGTGGCCAAAAAAAAAACAAAACAGGTTGGTCACAAAGTCGAGTATTAGGAGCAAACAATACAAAAACAATCCTACAATAAACTCCAAAAGAAATGAAAAGGGATTTTTTTTTTTTTTTTATTCTTTGTATAGTTTTGTTGCTGTTGTTGTTGTTGATGATGATGTTGTTGTTTTTAACAAAAGGCCAAAGAGGTTATATATAGCTAGAGGTCACACTCGCGCTACACGAGTCTCCGCGGGGCATCGTCGGCAGGTGAAACAAACTATCAGTTTCTCTCTATCTGTCTTTCTATCTGTCTCTCTATCTACCTGTCTCTCTATCTATCTGTCTATCTATCTATCTGTCTCTCTCTCTATCTATCTATCTATCTATCTATATATCTATCTATCTGTCTGTCTGTCTATCTATCTATCTATCTATCTATCTATCTATCTATCTATCTATCTATCTATCTATCTATCTATCTATCTATCTATCTATCTATCTGTCTATCTATCTATCTATCTATCTATCTATCTATTACAGGTAGCCGGTTTGTCCCAGGGAGCTTCGCAACCACACTTTATTTTCAATAGCAGTCGAGGCTTGATATTATTAGTAAAAGTTCAATGATGTCAGTGTGAGGCCACACGATAGGGCTAGTACAATGTATTTCACTAGTCTGTTGTCTGGCCCATCTCCACATTACCCGCACCCTTGCACGTGTCTTCCCCTCTCTCTTAACTATATTATACGACTGGTTTTATAGTGTTTTTGCAATTTTTTTTTAGCCCAATTCAGTGACAAGTGTATGAGCCAATGAAGCTGTTGGTGTTAACTTCTCATCAGTCGTTGTCTACCCTCTAGGCTTACCCCTCCCTCTACCGCTGTGTCATATACATTAATTTACATTGTAGTTGTGGTGAGTTGTGTCTGTTGAATCAGTTTTGTTTTCTTTTTCAATCGAGGAATTTTAATCAATTTTATGTCATAGTGTACGGAAATGGTATGTGAGTGACTATAAAAAAATTAAAGTTACAAAATCAATCACAATCAAATTAAAGTTACAAAATCAATCACAATCACCGCTATTTTTCAACCCGTTGGCGAGGCTGGGTTAGGCCAGACTCGAGCGCTCAGCCCAGTCCGCGATGGTGAGAGGGGGTTTCAATGCGGACCATTCCGGCTCGCTCGAGAAGCAGGGAAAGCGAGAGCTGGAGAAGCCACGCGTAGAATCTAGTTTAGTACCGTGGTGTATATCTATGGTGTATACAAACTCTTTGCGCGGGGCTTTGTGACCTATTTTTTTTTCTACATTTTAGCCTTTCCCCAATACCTGCTGCCATCTCTCAGATTGGTTCCATGTCACATTTTGTATATTTTGAAGTACTCTTTTCACACACAAAGTTTGGTGCATTTACCAAAATGAGCACAATTCATATAGAAAAAAACAACAACCCACTCCTAAACGACCCTACTGTACTGTGATCCACAGTTGGATTTACGAGCTTAAAAAAAAAGAATAAGATTTATTACGTCTCTCCTGCTACAAGGCTGGCTACACCATCTTCTTCCTGGAAATGATGGTAATCAGTTCAAGTGATCCGCGGCAAGATCTACGAACTCGAGTTTGCACTCAATCAAGTCCCGCTCCATGATTTGTTCTTTCTGCACGGCGTATTGTCTAATGCCTAGACCAGGGCGACCACTAGTTCCGCTTCATGAATAAACGCCAGAATATAACTTACGTATAAATGTAATAGCTACGATACATGGTGACTGGAAAGACAATCATGCTACCGCTGTCATAGGCCCGATGTCCTTGACGGTATTGCATCAGGAGGATGGGCTTTGTGCTATAGACGCGCAACAACATCTGGGCCGTGTATTCGTCTGGGCCTGTGCACGAACCACTCACCTGGGGCAAGCCACAGAAATGTTGTGCTACAAAAATGTTCCTGATAGTGTTGGCTTCTTCACGGTGTTTACTCACTGTGTCTACGGGATTCCTTCAGGCTCGTTGTTCCTTGTTATTGTATTTGTCGCTGCTGCTGTTTTTATTATTGTTGTTGTTGCCTCTGCTGCTGCTGTTATTATTGTTGCCGCTGCTGCTGTTATGATGTAGTTGTCGCTGCTGCTGCTGTTATTATTATTGTTGTTATTGCCCCTGCTGCTGTTGTTATTATTCTTGTCGCTACTGCTATTGGTGTTATTATTATTGTTGTTGCTGTCGTTGCTGTTATTACTGTTGTTCTTGCTTTTGCTGCTGCTACTGCTGTTGTTGTTGCAGTTGTTGTTCAGATGTTCTTTACATTTGGGTTTTTAACGTAAGGCTGCAACATGCTGCGACACTTTGGATAGGTGCAGATTGTTATTGTTTCATTTTAAATTAAAAGTTTTGTTTTATGTTGTTGGTGTTAATTTATGTTGTTCGCACAAAGAAATACCCGAGCCGTAACTGCAACCTGTGATGGTTTCCCTATCATAAATGCAAACAGTGATGGTTTCAACTATGGATATTGCAAACGTTGATGCTGTCTCTATTTATACTCAAGCTGTGATGGTTTCTCTATTTATACTGCAAACTGGGATGGTTTCGCTATCGATGCTGCACTTATGGTTTCTCTGTTGATGAGATCAAATAAGAGTGAATAAAAAATCTGACAGGGAAAGACGCATACTGTGAAGGGCCCATTCTCACGTGAAGCGTGATACACCCGACGACCAGTTTTGTGTTTTTTGGCTTTGTTGTGGTTCTAAACATTTATTACGTCACAATTTCATGACTTTTAATATTATGTTGCTTGTTGTTTTGTTTGTTTGTTTGTTTTTTTACTGTTTTATTATCATTTTCAGCATTTTTATTTTTTTTTGGTCACTCAGCGATCATCATTGCATTCATTATATTTGGCATCAGATTGCCTTTGTATGCACCATAATTGTTCATTCTACACATTATGCAAAAACAAGATTTTCAAAGAAGAAAGAGAACTTTTAATTTGAAATCATTTGCATTCCAAACAGATTCTTTTGGCGACAGAGTGCTCGCCACAGATTGATTTCTTGCACTCCGCACAGGTTTGTCGTGACTTTCTGTCCTTTTTCTTGTCGCGCAAATTGCACTTTCTCTTTGCTGCTGTCACATTAGAGTCACTACTCTCTGTGGTTGGTGAGAGAGGTGGAGCATTTACCCCACACAGCTCAGCATTGAGGACCACTGACTTTGGTGGTTTTACCATGTGCTATTACCCGTCTCTGAACAAGTGCCAGCACTAGTCCTTCTGACATCTCCTCTAAAAACAACCTCCTCTTATGTTTTTTGTTCACATGCCACTGTGGGTTTTGTGTGGTCCACACGACATAGACAGCAACTCCAGCAATGTTCACGAGGTTGAAAAAATAGGTCAGTGGCTATCGCTGCGTTTGACGCTTCCTCATATAGGTGTGAACCAGCAGGTCCAGAGAGTCAACTCCCCCCTCCCCCCCCCCCTTTGTTTTGTTGTAACAGGTTGATTTCCGGCTTTCCAGCGTTTTTCTCATCAACAGTCATGTCACGATGCATTGTCGATAAGAGGATCACAGATTTCCCCTTCTTAGGCACACGTGACACCAGTGTAATGTCATTCTTGAATCCAAAGACTGAACTGTGTTCAGTTCGTTGTCTGGACGGGAGAAATGCATTTGCAATGAAAAAAGTTCTGTTTTTTCTTACAGTTCCAACAAGGGTTAGTCGATTTGCTTTCAATGCCAATGCCAGCTGGAGGTTGGTGAAAAAAGTTGTCCATTGTTATGTTAATAAAGGAGAGGGGGGTTCCGCTGGACCCCTCCCCCCCTCCCCAAGAACTTTACGGGCTGGGTATTGATAAAAAGTTATATTAAATTTAGGATGATAAAAAAAAAAAACACTTAATTTTTCAAATAATGATGCAAAATTGGACCCTTAGACCCATCTATAAGATGCGAGCGGAGTATTCACACGTTCATGAAATTATATAAAATAAGAGGCGACGGGGGTGCGTTGGACCCCCCAAGGACCAGCAAGGGTTAAATGAGATGATTTACATTATTACTATTTTGACAACTAACAATGGTCATTTTACAAGTTTTAATCTTTGATTAAAAAATTTCAAGGTAAGATCTAAGTCAACTTTGCGTGTCGTGTGTTACATTCACAAAAAGTGCCTTTTCAGTTTAGGTCACATTTTCTGGAATTTCTGTGAACGTAGTCTAATTATTTCACCTACATTTTTAAACAATACTAGTAAATGACTGTTATGAATGTTGCAAATTCTAGATCTCATAATCCTTACATGTTTAGATGATACGGGCAAAATGTGCCGTGACGTGTGTTCATCCCCGTCCCCGACGCTTCTTTTTTTTATGACAATGTGTTACATCTTCACTTTTCAAATGCCTTTTTTCAGAAATAAGATTAACTTTTTGATTTAAGCTAGAATGTTCAACAACTCACAGTAATAAATATGGTAGTTTTGTAATTGGTTATGGTCAGTCTAAAATATTGATTGCTGAAGAAAAACTTTATGATATAAAGTGTGGCGTATGTTACACAGTACCAATGATGTCTTTTGGATTCTTTCTAGGCAAAACCTATGTCACTAACAGAAATTTTCTTGTTATTGAAGAGATATAAAGAGAGAGAGAGAGAGAGAGAGAGAGAGAGAGAGAGAGAGAGAGAGAGAGACAGAGAGAGAGAGAGAGAGAGAGAGAGAGAGAGAGACAGAGAGAGAGAGAGGCAGAGAGAGAGAAAGAGAGAGAAGAGAAAGAGGAGAGAGAGAGAGAGAGAGAAGGAATACAACTTGATGCAATAAGGTCACTTTTCAAAGCCTTTTTTTTTCGTTCCTCTTCTCACAGAATTGTTTTGTATCAATGGTCATTATGATTGAATCCCATGGGGGTAAATGCTGTTTTTCTTTTAAAGAAAAATACTTACCCATCTCGAGCTCCAGTAAGCAAACCCATACTGCTCCTGAATTGTTTTGTGGACTACAGCGTGAGGAGTACCTTTCTCTATTTTATCCACTGTGACGACATTTGTGAGACCTTTCTCTAAAGACACTGCCTGCAGAAAGTCGTATTGAAAAGTCCGACATCTTTTGGGAGTGGTGATGACCAAAAACTTTTTGCCGCCACAAAACTTGAGAGGCAGGATTTGGTCTGAAAAAGGCAGTCATAATTAAAAAAAACAACTTTGAGAACAAGTTTGGGTGTGAATTTGGGTTTTATAAAGTGTCGGCAGAATACCGAACACTTTGCGGTTTTCGCGATTTTATTATTTTTAAAAAAATTTATTTTGGTATCTTATTTAGGTTTGGTTTTCAGAGCTTCATCAATCAAAATTTCACAAATAAAATTGCACAGTTCCTTATAAAATTGACTCCACCAGTAAAATTCTCAGAAAATTCATTATTATAGACAAAGAAGTAAATTTTTAAACTTGTGTAAAGAGTCTGTAAATCAAATTGCAGGTCACAGCTTTAAGTCTGGGTTTGGGCTTTACGGGTTGCCGGCACGATGACGGTCACTCCGCCCCCCTCATGGTCTATTTGGGTACACTTTCTTTAATTATGTTTTGTATTCAGAGCGGTCAAGTCTGACATAGAATTAAATACATTCATATAATTTCAACACATTGGTAAAATTTAAAAACAACAACAACAACAAAACACCGTTGTTTTGTATAGATCTGGAAAACGTTTTGTAAACCAGTATGAAAGTTATTAAATCAAGTTGTGGATCTCAGCCTCTCTCAGAAAAAACATTATGCGTTGCGGATCAACGTCAGAAAATAATTCTTTCATGGATCCGCAAGCATAGTGCTTTCTTTGGATTATGCTTGAGGTCTACACATTCAATCAAAATATGTTGTATTGATCGTTGGCAATTGACCCAGACAGAGTCGAGTCTACTAAGGACAGTTTCAATTTTCCGATTTTGTTGAGAGACATGGGTCCACTGTCCAGTATAGTTTATTTGATTTTGTTGAGAGACATGGGTCCACTGTCCAGTATAGTTTATTTGATTTTGTTGAGAGACATGGGTCCACTGTCCAGTATAGTTTATTTGATTTTGTTGAGAGACATGGGTCCACTGTCCAGTATAGTTTATTTGATTTTGTTGAGAGACATGGGTCCACTGTCCAGTATAGTTTATTTGATTTTGTTGAGAGACATGGGTCCACTGTCCAGTATAGTTTATTTGATTTTGTTGAGAGACATGGGTCCACTGTCCAGTATAGTTTATTTGATTTTGTTGAGAGACATGGGTCCACTGTCCAGTATAGTTTATTTGATTTTGTTGAGAGACATGGGTCCACTGTCCAGTATAGTTTATTTGATTTTGTTGAGAGACATGGGTCCACTGTCCAGTATAGTTTATTTGATTTTGTTGAGAGACATGGGTCCACTGTCCAGTATAGTTTATTTGATTTTGTTGAGAGACATGGGTCCACTGTCCAGTATAGTTTATTTGATTTTGTTGAGAGACACGGGTCCACTGTCCAGTATAGTTTATTTGATTTTGTTGAGAGACACGGGTCCACTGTCCAGTATAGTTTATTTGATTTTGTTGAGAGACACGGGTCCACTGTCCAGTATAGTTTATTTGATTTTGTTGAGAGACACGGGTCCACTGTCCAGTATAGTTTATTTGATTTTGTTGAGAGACATGGGTCCACTGTCCAGTATAGTTTATTTGATTTTGTTGAGAGACACGGGTCCACTGTCCAGTATAGTTTATTTGATTTTGTTGAGAGACATGGGTCCACTGTCCAGTAGTTTATTTGATTTTGTTGAGAGACATGGGTCCACTGTCCAGTAGTTTATTTGATTTTGTTGAGAGACATGGGTCCACTGTCCAGTAGTTTATTTGATTTTGTTGAGAGACACGGGTCCACTGTCCAGTAGTTTATTTGATTTTGTTGAGAGACACGGGTCCACTGTCCAGTAGTTTATTTGATTTTGTTGAGAGACATGGGTCCACTGTCCAGTAGTTTATTTGATTTTGTTGAGAGACACGGTTCCACTGTCCAGTAGTTTATTTGATTTTGTTGAGAGACATGGGTCCACTGTCCAGTAGTTTATTTGATTTTGTTGAGAGACATGGGTCCACTGTCCAGTAGTTTATTTGATTTTGTTGAGAGACACGGGTCCACTGTCCAGTAGTTTATTTGATTTTGTTGAGAGACACGGGTCCACTGTCCAGTAGTTTATTTGATTTTGTTGAGAGACACGGGTCCACTGTCCAGTAGTTTATTTGATTTTGTTGAGAGACATGGGTCCACTGTCCACTAGTTTATTTGATTTTGTTGAGAGACACGGGTCCACTGTCCAGTAGTTTATTTGATTTTGTTGAGAGACACGGGTCCACTGTCCAGTAGTTTATTTGATTTTGTTGAGAGACATGGGTCCACTGTCCAGTAGTTTATTTGATTTTGTTGAGAGACACGGGTCCACTGTCCAGTAGTTTATTTGATTTTGTTGAGAGACACGGGTCCACTGTCCAGTAGTTTATTTGATTTTGTTGAGAGACACGGGTCCACTGTCCAGTAGTTTATTTGATTTTGTTGAGAGACACGGGTCCACTGTCCAGTAGTTTATATGATTTTGTTGAGAGACACGGGTCCACTGTCCAGTAGTTTATTTGATTTTGTTGAGAGACACGGGTCCACTGTCCAGTAGTTTATTTGATTTTGTTCATCCCTCCCATCTTTCCTGCCATTTCGATTTAATGAAATTATTAATAGCTGGTTTCAAGTCAGTGTTTAGTATTTTTAGGTGTTGTGGTGGACGTTTTAGTGTCTCTTTGACCAGCGTTTCTGCTATTTCAATACCCTAAATGCCAGTGTGGCCAGGGATCCAACAGAGTACAATTTCATATTTCTTGTTGGACAGAGTATGAAGTTGTTGTAACAGATTTTTGATTAATGTGTCTTCTTGTTTGGGGTTTTAAAGCCTGGAGCCAGAACAGCGAATCAGAAAAGATAATGATACGTCTTAGTCGGGAATCGGACATAAGATTTTAAGGTCAAGTTGATGGCATGAATTTCAGTGGCAAAGAGAGAAGCGTTGGGGTTGTACTGAAGCATTCGGTTTTGCCATCTGAATCTTGGTCTTTAGAGCCATCTGTGTATAGAGGCCTGTGATCAGGGGTTTTACTGATCATTTTTATAAACATTCGTTTGCAAGTTTCTGGCGTGGTAGTGAATTCGTTGAGTCACGTGAAGGAAGAGGTCCGGGTCTCCGTGAAATTTCCTTTTATTATCGAAGTTGACGGCGACCAAAGTAAGAGAACAACAAGCATCACCCAGAAGCCGCCGAGATGTGGAGGTCTGTGAGGGGCTGTCCGCCACTTGGTTGGGTTTTACCCCTCTGCAGATGTAGCAAATAAAACTCTTCTCTTCAGTTTGCTTTGTATTGTTTGGGTTTTATTTCTCACGCAGGGTTTCGCAACATACAACCTTTTCTTTTTGCCCAGTTTTGACTTCCATAATGTGGCCCATACTTGTACAAAGTATCGCTTTTACGCAAGGCCTCGGCGCGGCGTTTCCTCGGCACTTTTATTACACGGTATTCTTCACACTTTAGCTCGCTTCCACTTCGAAAGGAAGTGGCTATTTTTGGCCATCCGAACTGAATGCCCGCGATCATTTCACCAGTTTCTAAAAGTACACGGGAAATTTCGAGTGGGTACATCTTAATCGAAACAGGTCTATTGAATCGACCGAGGAGGGACCCAAAGGCACTCAGTTGATTCGAGTGGAGGAGTAGATTCAATGAAGAAATCGGCGCACATGTATGGGAATGGATGAAGAAAATTATCGTAAGGAAAGAGGGATATCAAAATGGGTAGGTGACACCAATTTCAGCATTTTGAGCCTAATATTTTTGCGAAGCATCATGCATTGGTGTTCGCTGATTCCCTACTTCAGCGCACATCCGTCGGGTTTGGGCTATTGTTTTGCCCCGTGGGCCTACTAGTTAGCTATCCCAGGATCTGTGGCGAATGGGACCGCCTAAACTGACTGGGCACATTTCATGAAATGCTGCCCTCCTGTGTCAAATACCTTTGGGCCCGTTTTTGCCATGTTTAGATGGAAACTTTGCCTTGGGCACTTTTCATGAAACCAGCCGCAGAATCCCATTCTCCCCCACCACAGGTCGCACCTCACGGTCAACGAGGTGCCCACGTCGTGGAGACGAACACTGGTGGTTCTCTCTTTCCTAGGCCGGGAACCACTTACGACGTGAGAGAAAAGGCCGAAGGAGTGGGATAGGAACTGTCAGCCAGAGGCCGCCGAGATGTCCCAGTCAGAGAGGGACATCCCACCTTTGGTGGCCTTTTATCACTCTGAAGGTCTGGGCAGGGGGGGGGGTCTATTTCCATTACCCCTGGACCAACGGGGTTGGGGGGGGGTGGACGACGAAAGAGAAATAGGACAAAAGACAAAGCCACTGAGGACAACAGCTGTCACCCAAAGGCCTGGCAATTGAAGCATCGCATGGGGTTTGTTAATGACCGGCCGCCCATCTTTAGTGGGGTTTTATCATTCTGCAGGTGTGGACAGTGGGCCTATTTTGTATTCCCCGGAACCCCACCCTCCCCTCTCTATCTGTTTCTCTGTTTTTTCTCTCTCTCTTTCTCTCCCTCTCTCACTCTCTCAATCTCTATCTGTCTCTCTCTCTCTCTCTCTCTCTCTCTCTCTCTCACTTTCTCTCTCTGTCTCTTTCTCCATCTGTCTCCCTGTCTTAGTATCTCTCTCTCTCTCTCTCATTATCCCCAATGAAGATTTTCTCTTGAAAACCGGATTAAACAGACCTAGTGACGACACAAATAGTATTACTCGTGGGCGTGTTTAAAACAGGCCAGACTGAAGACACGTTTGAGTTTGAGCCTGGGTTTTACGGGGCGTTGGCACAAACATTGCCACTTTGCCCTTTTCACAGTCAAGTTTGGATATTGTATTTATAATTTGAAATTCAGAACTCCATAAATATGAATTTCAAAAATTGAAATAAATAGAACCGTACACATTTTTATTGTATTGGTAAAATGCATAAAATTTGCTTAGTTCTGAATAGAAATTTATAAATGAGTGAAAAAAGTTTTTAAATCAAGTTAATAGAACGTAGCCTCTTTCAGGAAGGACCCGCCATGGGCACACGTGAGAAAACAATTCTTTCATGGATCCAAAGGCACAGTATATTCATTGGACATGCATAAAGTAAGACAAAGCTAGGAGGCTCTAGACTAGAAAGAATCATTACTACAGGCAACAAGGTCTGCTTTTGAAGAATGCCAACTTACCGTGTACCATGTCCTTGTAATCGGAGTCGGTTTGAAAGAAAGGTTCAAAGCCTCCGCAGGTGACACCCACAGGATGCTCGGCTGTAACCAGGGTGCCTGGGGACACACAAATGGCGGCAATGTACGATGTGGCAGATTAAACTAAGATGAGTTTGAGTTAGGGTTTTACGGCGCTTCGGCACGGCAACGCGCCACTCTGCGCCTGCTGCGGTCTGTTTGGATATGTACTTTATTCCTGTTTCGTATGTATAATTAATTTTTATCACATTGGTAAAATTTTCAAAAGTTATTTTGTATAGATCGGCAAAAGTTTTGTAATTGAGTATAAACGTTTTTAAATCAAGTTGTAGATATTAGTCTCTTTCAGAAAGGACAGGATGCGTTGCGGATCCACGTCAGAAAGTAATTCTTTCATGGATCTGCATGCATAGTGTGTTATTCGGATATGCATGAACTCTAGATATTCGGTTAAAATAATTATGTTTTATTGATAGGTTGGCAATTGCATGCTACACATTCGAGGCGATCTCCTCCCTTTCAGTAAAAAACGGTGTGCGAGGTGGGTATGACCCAGACGGAGTCTCTCTCCGATTTTTTTGAGAGGCATGAGTCCACTGTCCAAGTTGATCTTGGATTAGGTGTTGTTAACTTGATGTTTATTCATCCCATCTTTCCTGCCACCTCCATTTAATGAAGTTATTGATAGCGGGTTTATAGTCAGTGTGTGGTATTTTCAGGTGTTCTGGTGGGCGTTTCAATGTTTCTTTGCTGTCTCATTTCCCTTGATGCCAATAAGGCCAGGTAACAACAGAGAGCAGTTTTATATTCCCTGTTGGACAGTGCATGAAAACGTTGTAACAGATTATGGATTCAATGGGTTTTCGACTTTGGGTTCTCAAAAGCCTGGAGGCAAGACAGCAAATCCGAAAAGCTGGTTGGAAATTGGATATAAGATTTAAGGCCGAGTTGATTGCTTGGATTTCAACGGTAAAGACATAAGCTTTGCAGTTGGGGCTGAGGCATTCGATTTTGCCATCTGAATTGAGAATGAGGTGGCTCCCACTGAACTTCCTCTTTGGAGCCATCTGTGTAAAGAGGCATGTGATCGGGGTACTTATTGAGCACTTCTCTAAACATTCGTTTGCAAGTTTCTGGCTTGGTATTGTTCTTCGGGCATGCTGGGAGATCTAAGATAAATGTTTGGTTTATGTGGGATGGTATGAAATGGATCATTTTTCATCTCACACGGTTGGCTCTTCGGTCTTTCCAAGCAAACAAAAATTGACAAGTTAGTAGGGTTGCAAATCCCTAAAACAAAGAAACAAGTCAGAAGCTTAGTGGGAATTTTAAATTATTACAGAAAGTTCATTCCAAATTTTTCCTCCTTATCATCTTCTCTTACTGACCTTACTAAGAAGGGACAACCCGATAAGGTCCAGTGGACGTCTGAATGTCAGACATCATTTGATAATTTGGTGACAGCATTATCATCGTCACCCATTCTGATATTACCCGATTTTCGATCTAATTTTATCCTCAGAACGGATGCGTCGGACTCTGGTGTCGGCGCTTGTCTTCTACAGGAGAAGAACGAATGTCTCCATCCTGTATGTTATGTCAGTAGGAAGTTATTGCAGAGAGAAAGAAAGTATTCTGTGATAGAGCAAAGACCGAATCTGAATTCAAAAAGGAGGGGTAACATTGTCATGAGTCGACCTTTGTTTTGGTTAGACTAGGAGTTCACGGAGTGCAGAATTGTTGTTCGTGATTTGGGTCGTGTGGGGGCTGAGCTAAGGATCACGGCCGAATTGGCCATGTTGGTAGTTAGGGCGCGAGTCGTGCAATGAAATGGTAGGTTTATATGGCCAAGTCGAGCTGCATAGCAACTCGCCGGTGGCCCGCTGGGAGGTATAAAGGCCCAGCTCCAGTTAAAGTTAGTCATAGATAGGAGTGCATCCTCTATGAGATGACTCGGTAGGACCTCAAACAGAGTGAGCGTGAGAACCTAGACAGGCAGTGAACAAGTTAAACTGTACTGACAAAGAGAGCTAATAGAAAGGGAGCTAGTGCTGGTTTCCGGTGACGGCTTTGAAGTCAAAGCCGGATGATACACTAGCTCTGTGCATTTGGAAGTGTATCTAGGTGCAGGCGGATTTTGTATTATCGTTTCCATAGAAGGATTCCGGTAAGTAGATCTTAATTATATGTGGAACTTTCTCTAAAGCGTTAGACTGCTCTTTTGCCTATTCTGCGCTTCTGCTTGTCGTGCTCGGCTTACCTACGAAATTATCTCTGCAAGATGGCGGATTCTAACACGGTGAGCGGGGATAGTGCGGATATAACTGGGCGCGGGGTGTGCTTTATCTTGCACTCAACCATTGCCCCTCCAGATGGTAGTTTAATTAAGGGATTAGGCTTGTGCAGAGCCTGTGAGGCTACGACAGGTCCTCAAGGCATTGAGGGGGCTCAGAAGATTGGGGGATTGTGGAGGATTTATGTAAAAGGGGCGGGGGCTGGACAAAAACTGCTTACGGAAGGGATTGTATTCATGGGACAATCTGTGTCACTATTGGCAAGAAACCCCTTTGCTTTCTCGGACACAGGACGAAGCACCACGAAACTCATCGTCGGAGGTATACCTCTATCAGTCAGTAACGACGAGATAGAGAAGGCGTTAACTGTCAAAGGGGTAGTGCTAAGGTCAGCAATAAAAGAGGAACACTACAGAGACGAGAAGGGAGGGTGGACTGGGTATAAAACTGGCAGGCGTTTTATGTACACAGACATCCCTGCAATCAATTTAGAAGTGTCCATCCCTATAGGTATATGGAGAGGGACGGTTTATTACAGGGAACAGATCCGACCAGGACGACATCCAAAGAACATTGACACTAACAGGACACCAGTTCACGATGACAACGACAAAGGGGAAAACATACCAGTGACACACAATGACATTCCAAACACAGAGCACGACTCAGACAAGCACACAACAAACACAAGTATTCGCTCACCTACTTATGCAGATACAACTTATCAGGGAACACACAACAGTAGGCCAAAAACAAAAGACAGAACAGGTGAACGAGGAACAGGTAAACAAACAAACATTAAACAAATGATGTTAAACCGCTCACGGAGTATGTCGTGTCGAGGACAACAACGCTCACACAGCCTACAGAACAAAAGAGCCGGCGACACAATTGATTCACCAAATGAAAAAGTGAGGAGACAGGAGGAGGAGGAAACAGAAGGCTGCGAGCACAGCCAGCAGGGAAAGGAAACCTAATTTGAACCCCCCTAGTGTGTGACCACCGGGAAACGACAAGCACCGATAAAGGACTACGCTTTCAGAAAAAAAACCCTGCTTGTATTGTCTCTGAACTGCAGAGGCCTAAATAAAAAAATTAAACGTACAATTATTTTTAAAAAATGCAGAAAGTACGATATCGCATGTTTACAACAAACGCATGTTACAGATGAACAGGGAGAGGAGTGGAAGAAAGAATGGGGAGGAGAGATGTTCTATTCCGCTGGTACAAACAAAAGTAAAGGCCAAATCATACTCGTCAATAAAAATTTTAGTTTCGAAGAAATCAGACTGGTGTATTCATCAGCGCGGGTTTTAGGTATCAATATTAAAATATGGGGATCAGAATTTTCAATCTTCAACATATACCGCCCAGTAATGAAAGCAGAAAAAGTATCTTTTATATCTCAGCTGACCCAAACACTGTCTTTATTTAATAATAAGATAATATGTGGAGACTTTAATATCGTTCGGGATAATAACCTAGATATTGTAGCTGGAGAGCCACATGATCGAAAAGAAACCCTCGAGCTGCACAAAATGACTGACATGCTAGACTTGTTTGACGCGTGGCGTTGCTACCATGGGGCTGAAAAGGACTACACTTGGGCCAGAAAAACACCTTTCATAGCTAGAAAGTTAGATTACATATTTTGTGATAACAACCTATTAGCTCACATCGAAAATGCTTATCATGAAATTGTTACACTCAGCGACCACAAAGGGGTCATAGCAAAAATATGTACTGCTTCATTTAAAAAAGGACCATCAATCTGGAAATTCAACAACTCACTGCTGGAAGATGATAATTTCATTCTGGAAATGAATATGCTCATTGACGTTTTTATTCGGGACAACTTAGAGCTTGAACCGACTGTTAGGTGGGAACTTTTAAAAACTGAGATGAAATCTTTCTGCATACAATATTCGAAAACAAAGAAACAGCTCAGGAAAAATAAAGAACGAGATTTAGAACTAGATATTGAAAGGGTAGATAAGCAGCTACTCGCAGAACCTAGTAATGAAAACCTACAAAAAGAAATGGCAATCTTAAAACAGAACTTAGAAGTATTTCTTTTATACAAAGCCAGGGGGGGGGGGGGGCTCAGATAAGATCGAGAGTTAAGTGGATAGAGGAGGGCGAAAAGAACACAAAATACTTTCTATCATTAGGAAAGAGAAAGGGGACTGCAAACACTTTATACGAACCAAGAGTGAATGATAACGCCCTCAAAAAACCATTAGAAATATTGAATCAGATTCGACAGTTTTTTGAAAACTTGTATAAGAAACAGAGTGCAGAAACCGATGTAAAGTCATTATTGAATAGCTATTTAGAAAATATTGAATACCCAGTATTAGATGAAAGCGAAAAAGAAATAATGGAAGATAAGATTACAGTAGAAGAACTTGGATATGCATTATCTAAACTTAATAATGAGTCAGCACCTGGAAGTGATGGACTGACGACTCCTTTCTATAAGTGTTTCTGGGGACGACTTAAGACATTGTTGTGGGAAAGTCTGTCCGACTCAGTGATAAAGGGAGAGCTTACAACAACGCAAAAAAAGAGGCGTAATTACACTGCTGCATAAGGGAAACAACTTAGAGAGAAATAATATAAATAATTGGAGACCAGTGAGTCTTACTAATACAGATTATAAAATTTTCTCTAAATGGTTAGCGCTGAAACTTCAAAGGGTTGTAGAGAAACTTATACATAATAGTCAGGTGGGTTTTATCAAAGGCAGATCGATCTCATATCTGATTCGTACTATAGATGATTGTATGACCTTATTAAGGAAGGAGGAAGCTGGGGCAGGTATCTTAGTTTCGCTAGATTTCCAAAAGGCGTTCGATAGTATTGATAAAAAAGCAATCATATATGCACTTGAAGCTTTCAATTTTGGCAATAACTTTATTCAATATATTAAAACATTGATACGAAATACTGAAAGCTGTGTAAAAAATGGAGGCTGGGTCTCAAACTGGTTTAAAACGGAACGCGGAGTGATGCAAGGCTGTTGTGTCAGCCCTCTACTTTTTATTTTAGTGGCAGAAATTATGGCCATTAAGGTAAGATATAATCCGCATATAAAAAGCATACAATTGAAAAATACCTTGGATAATAAATTATACCAATATGCAGATGATGTAACATTGATGGTAAACCATACTAATGATTTGAAAGAAGCTCTTAGAGACATCGAAAGATTCGGGGAATTCTCAGGGTTGAAATTAAATAAAAACAAATCATTCAAAGATGGAAAAGACGTAATTTATCATGTTATGGTAAAATAACTGTGGTAAAGAGCCTTCTATTGTCACAGTTGAGCTATATAATACAGTCCCTGAGTTTACCGCAAAATATATTGCAAGAAATAGATTCTAAGATATTTAAATTCATTTGGCAGAAAAATATTCAAATAAGAAAGCATTTGAGAAGGTAAAAAGAACTGTAATTTGCAAAGAATTCTCTAAAGGGGGTTTAGGTATGATTAGTTTAAAGGATCAGCAGAAAGTGTTTCTAATGAAGTGGATGAAATGGGTGACATCGAAAAGTAATACAACGAATGAAGGCTGTGTAAATACTTCGGAACACTTTTTCTCACAATTGGGAGGGAGCAAATACTTCGTAGAAGGTAATTCTAGCATCAAACATAAGGTAAAAATAAATACTATCGCATCTTTATTCTGGAGAACCGTAGCTAGTACCTGGATAGAGGCCAAGGATACAAAAGTAGTAGAATACGATATGGATAACCTTTCAAAACAAGATTTATTAAATCAACCTTTATTTAATAATACACTGTTTCAATATAAAAGAAAACTCCTTTTTTTCCCCAAATGGGTTGAAGGAAATGTTAGATATGTACATGACATATGGAATGAGGAAGGGGTAATTAGAAGGGAGATAATACAGGAAAAGAAAGGAAATTATCCAGGACTACTGTTTGAATATAATGCAATGACAAATGCCTTTACAGAAAACCAGAGGGAATTACTAAACATGGTCACAAAGGACATGATTAAGGAAGCCATAGAGAGAGCTCGGAAGCTGCCTGAACATGTAGAATCTTTCTTTGCCAAAACTAATAAGCAGATACGAAACTCGTTTTTAAACACGAGAGATGGCACCATTTGTGGAGTGAGCTTTTTGAAAAGAAAGATGGATATAGATATAACAAAATATTTTATGATAGCAAAAAATGCATCTCGTGAAAGTAGACTTAGGCGTCTTCACTTCAAATTAATACATAATATCTATCCCACCAACATACTACTTACACGAATAGGAATAAAATCATCGGAAAACTGTGCATACTGCAATGAAAGAGACTATATAGAACATTTCTTCTATCGTTGTAAGAAAGTCAGAGAATTTTGGTATCATATTGGCCAGATAATCTTCATGAAAACTGGATATAAATTAGACATGGAAGAAGTGACAGCACTCTTTGGGATAGTTAAAGAAGACCATAACGAATGTACAAGTAAGAGGATAAATATTATAAATCACATTATACTAATAGCCAAATTATGTATAAGTAAGATGAAATATGGAACCATGAATAACCTTTTCCACATCTTCGAAATAGAATGGCAGAATAGGGAGCATTTAATGGAATAGCTATTTTGTACAGACAAGTTGTTTTTGATTGTTGGTGTGCCATGAGAAGTTTTGGTACCCATAACTCAACTTGGGTTTCATCAGACTGATGTCATTTGATATGACCGGATAATCAGCCACCAGTATCTGGAAAGTGATCATCGTCTATGGCATATTAAAAGTTGTGTCTTGCAGAGTTGTAATCGAGAAAATGTAGATGGCGGATGAAAGTGAAATAAAAGCAAAAAAAAAAAAAGGGCAATGACGAAAGGTAAAAAATGCGAAACCAATTACATTCCATAGTGCATGAAGTAAAGTTAGATTAAATACAGGTGTTCCTATTGTTATTATGATACTGATAGCTTAGACAACATAAACACCTTGTTTGATGTCTCTGGGTCATTGCATCTTTACCAGTACTTCATACACCGCAGTTTTTCCTTCTTGGCCAGTTTTTGAAAAAGACTGTTAATATCGTTATTTTTTTTATAATTTTTTTTTTCTTATTGCATCATGTACCCAAGTTCGATTTTGTTTAAACAGTTAATTTCTCTGAATGTTCAGAGTTTGGGGTTTAGGATTTGTTTAAACAGTTAATTTCTCTGAATGTTCAGAGTTTAGGGTTTAGGATTTGTTTAAACAGTTAATTTCTCTGAATGTTCAGAGTTTGGGGTTTAGGATTTGTTTAAACAGTTAATTTCTCTGAATGTTCAGAGTTTTGGGTTTAGGATTTGTTGAGTCTGGGACTATTCTCCCTTACCTTTTTTTTTTTTTTTCTTGCAGAATGACAAACTCGTCAGCTGGTAATGAAAAAACCTAAAGGGTTCGAGAACAGCCGACAACAAAGTATTCAGTACACTATTATTTATTATCTATACTTTCGGTGTATCTTAACAGATCTTTTATTTAATCTATAATTCATTAATATTTTGTCTTATTCATTCAGTATTTTCAGTTGCTGGAAGCACATGTACGTGGAAAACTGCATGATTATATACCAGCGGATGTAACTGAATGACAAAACTGTCAGCTGATAATGAAAAAACCTAAAGGGTTCGAGAACAGCCGACTACAAAGTATTCAGTACAAGACACTACTAGAATACATGGCAGAAGCCCACTAGGTTTGATCTCTCTCTTACCTAGGAATATTTCTATTTCTGTAAATGTAATTCCTATTTAATCTTATCTACTTTGTCAATTACTAGACTTGCAGAAAAAGTAAATTCATAATAATCTGAGCAAACTTAATAGCAATATCTAATTTCTGAGTCATGCACAAAATGAATGCATTAAAATTCGCATTTCAATCTGAGCCCCAAAAAAAAAAAAAAAGGGAGCTAGTCAATGTCTGTTATACCAGACTAGAGTACACAAAGCGCTACACTGATTTTCGTCCACTTCCCTGGTGGGCGACTAATGGTACGTTTCGTAGCTGTTAGATCATTGCTCCAGGGACCATCCTGACAAAGAGAGAGAGAGAGAGAGAGACCACTGTATGCCATAAGAAGAGCTATGAAAAATGGAGTTAAAGTGGTGTTGTTTATACTGAAACATGTTGAGAGAAACCTATCTTCCACAATTTTGTGACATAGAAAACAATGAAACAGAATGACTCACTCACAAATTAAATGACAATACATGAAATAAGATAAGATAAGAATAATAAGATACATTGCACAACTTTATTATCCTGTTGTCAGGAAATTTGCTGTCACAGGATCAGCAACAGTACATTAAATACAATATCAAAAGACCACCGGTGTCTAACCCATATTGCACACATG
The DNA here is from genome assembly GCA_963931925.1 of Onchidella celtica. Lineage (NCBI taxonomy): Eukaryota > Metazoa > Mollusca > Gastropoda > Systellommatophora > Onchidiidae > Onchidella > Onchidella celtica. The sequence continues at coordinate 7,254,445 of OZ007579.1, read as the reverse complement.
CACATTGCTCACACAACATTACCAGCAAAAAAACCCCCCAAAAAACAACAACATTACTCACACACTGTCAGAACAATATAACAATACATTTGGTAAACTCACAACAGCATATCAAATTAAGAAACACAACTGCTTTGAATGGTGGATGGCAAAAACGATCACCAATAATGCTCTCTGTTTGTTTTTAAATACTGTATAGTATTCGTCCACTGGATGGGGATCAGACTATCTGACACAGCAGGTGATGGGAGCAGTCTAGTCATTTAGAATTGATTTCAATTGCTGAACAACTCATCAAAGTTCATAAATTCACCGTTACTTAGATAGCAAGCTTTTTATTTTTTATAACAAAAGTGTTATTTGTTCTTTTCGTGCTTCTTGGCATTTCCTCCCCAGGCAATACAAAGGAGGATGATTCCTTGATCGCTGATTTATAGAATATCAGGATAAGTGTTTTGTCTACATTAAATGGTCTGTTTCCTCAGGAAATACATGTGCATAATTATGCTTGTTTGCATTTGCGTGGGCTGAGGTGGTATAAATGTGCCAGACGAGTTTGGAGTCACCGTGTGTTCCAAGATATTTATAGATCAACTATCTCAGCACTTTGATTACAAATTTTAAGCAGTGGAAGTAGTGTTGCATTTGTTCTGAAATCAATTGTCAAATCCTTTTTTTCTTTACATTTAATAGTAAAAACTGAACTGCACACCACTGTGTAAACCTTTGTAGAGTACATTTAAATAAGCTTCTTCATAGAGAGCCGGAAACCAGTCCTTGTCTGGGATGGTCATCTGCAAGTTTAAGATCTTATAAGGTTTAAAAAAATACCTTTATTACAATTATTGTATACAAAACATAAATACATGTACATGTATATTTAATTATGTAAGGGAACAATAAAAAAGAAATATGTAATCAAGTATGACAAAAATAAATGAAGAAAAGAAGAGGTCTTTGGATGCGAGGCATAATTTATGTGATCCATACTGAAATATTGTTATAAACTTTGAGGTTCCGGGTGTCACGATGTGGGTTAGATGGGGATATTTCGACTGACACTCTTTCGAGGTCCGCTCCCACAATCGACGAACACACAAAAAAAATACTTGCACTCTAAAAACTAAATAAATCAATTGCTTTGATTTTTAGCAGAACTGTAGGGCAGTTTAATTACAGGAATTAATGTAACAAATATAATTATAAATATAAATATCAATTCAAAGGCAACTGAATCTAACTAATGAAACTACAGCTTTCTATAAAGACTAACGTATTCACTCTAACTACTTGCAGGTCATATGAGTTATATGCCAAATAGAATCCGGGCACGTGGCGACGGATATAACAGTTTAAATTCTATTAATTCAATGAGACATGTTATGATATGGACATTTCCTCTAGACACGCCATGGAGAATGCTTGTACAACCATGCGTTGTCTGGCGGTAGCTCTGAAACTGTCTTCAAAAGTAAGTAGAACGGTTCACTTTCATCATTACAAATTAGTATGGACTCTCACCATGCGGCCCTCACTGGGAGTGAGAGCGCTGGATGTAAACGCTGTGGGTTTATATCAAACCAAGTAGCTTAGGCTCTGGAGCTTTAAATCAGGCTCCTCACAATGGACTGCTCAACTGCGTCTCTTATGTCTCTCATCTGGCTGAGGACTATCGCCGTCCACCTCGTAAATGGATTGTCTACATGTGGCATCTATCTAAGCTCTGCACGGGTTTAAATATTAAAGCTATGTCTCGACCTTCCGTCCAGATTCATACATTTGATTGGTGCAACCACCTCTAGCTCAGCTGCCGAACCGAGTTATTTTAAGTAACAGCCCTACGCAACGACCTTGGGTCGACATCAAAGGTCGAATCACTCAAGACAATAAAATGTAATTTTATAGCAATAAATTCTTAACATGTTCAAAACCCCGAGCTTTTACTCTGGATCACGGTATTTTCTGTACGTCAACAGACGTCTCAATAACATTTAATTCCTACTCACCCCTTCCCTCTCTACTAAACCTAGTTCAAAACACGAGATATAAAAAGTGCTCAGCCATGCACACCTGCGCTGTCCGTCTATCCTTCCCCACACCTTCTGTCTATCTATTAGGAAAAAAACTGTTCAAAACAAATTGTTTACGAGACCAAGTTATGCTGGCTCGCACAATAATTACGTTTGTAAAAATTACTCACTGCTCTCTCACAAAAATTTACTCAGTGGAAACATTTATGAATCAAATCTGTTCTTGACACATCCCCCACCCCAGTGAAAACTTAGGGTTTGAACGACATAACTGTCTACTAACGTTGCTATGTAATAGTACTTTGGAAAGGGCTATATAGTAAAAAAAATAATTCTAAGAACGTGCATTATCGATGGACAATAGCATATGTATATTTATATGCGACGTTCTGTGATAATATATAATTATTGTAGCACTTAAGAATTAAAGTGATAAACTTCTCTCACACAGACATACCGTAAAGACTGAAATATTGAGCAACTAGCTCATCGCTTCACTGAGCGTAATTAATACATTCATAGAACATGAACGAACAATAGTTAATTAAAGTAATGGTATCCTGGCAGCAGTAGGTCTGGTCGCTCGGTTTGCCATTTCCTCATCTCATTGACCCGCAGACAAAGGCGTCAAGGTTGTCTGAAACTCAGGTCATGGTCAGGATGGACGCTAGTGGAAAAAGGAATCACGTGGAAATTTTGAGAAAGAATGTCCATAATTGGTAGGACAATATAATGTGAAACCATCCACGGTCTCCGAAAAAGGTGAAAAATGCTCAACCTCAATGTTCAACAGACTATTTTAGAACACTAAATCAAACGGGACAATACATCAGCTTGTAAATTGTCCTCCCCAGGTATAGCCCGAATAGTAAATTTGTATTCCTGGAGCGCAAGGCTCCATCTCGTTAGTCGAGCATTCTTGGCTCTGTTCGACTTAAGAAACAGTAATGGTCGATGATCCGTTTCAATTATAAATTCGGACATTAATAAGTATCGAGAAAATGCATCTACCGCGTAAACAATTGCGAGGCACTCTCGTTCGACAATCGCATAGCGCGTCTCTTGATCAAGTAATTTCCGGCTTGCATATAAGCACGGTCGCAAGAAACCGTCACGCTGTTGCAGTAACACGGCGCCTATTCCTTTATCTGACGCATCCGTTCGGACGACGAATGTCTGGCGCATATCGGGTAAAACAAGCAGCGGGGAAGTAGAAAATAAATTCTGAATAGTTTGAAGGGCATCAGCGCACTGAGGCGTCCAGACGACTCTATTTGGAACATTTTTCCTCGTTAGATCAGATAACGGGGCTGAGAGAGAGGAAAAGTTTGGTATAAATTTCCTTTAATAATTCAAAAGTCCCAACAAGCTACGGACTTGCTTTTTAGTTTTAGGGGGTTGCAGTTTCAAAATACTGGATATCTTGCGATCGTCTGGAGTCTGAACCCCGTGGGTTATGGTATGACCCAAAAAGTTTATATGGTGATATCCTAGGAACACTTTACTGGGTCGCGCGGTAAGGCCAGCTCGGCGAAGAGCGGCAAAAACTTCACGAAGGGCCATTAAGTGGCCAGCCCTATCCGCCTAAAAAATACATTTATCATCGAAATATGATAGAACGCAGCGCAGTTCATTTAGTAAGATGTTCATCATGCGTGCGAAAGTGGCTGGTGCAGTAACCAGTCCAAAAGGCATATATTTCCATTGCATTAAACCCAAAGGGGTTTGAAAAGCTGTATATTGTTTACTTCCTTCTTCGAGAGGAATCTGCCAATATCCTTTGGATAAGTCTATTTTAGAGAAGATACTTGCATTGGATAACCGCGCGAATAAGTCCTCCTGATTGGGAATGGGTTCCGCATCATAGATGGTTATAGCTTTGAGCTTTCTATAGTCAATACAAAAACGCACGGTATCGTCTTTCTTCTTGACCAAGACAATCGGCGAGCAATACGGACTTGTTGATCGCTCTATGACGCCTAGTCGTAGCATGGCACGTACTTCTGTAATTATCGTTTAGTGAGCGTGCAGCGGGCGCGGGTACGGTTTAACAAACACCGGTACGTCTGTCTGAAGTCGTATTACATGTTGGACTAAAGACGTACAACCCGGCAAATCAGTGAACACCGTTGCAAATTCTTGGAGCAGGTGTGTAAGATCCTGTTTCTGCGACTGCGCAAGCTCATCATTAATATTAACATCGTTTATACTCTCGGTGGCCTGTAATATGGGCAACGATTTGTCGATACTCAAAGGGTCCTCGTCGTCGACAGTAACTAAAGCCGCGTTGGCCCTTGGGACGACATGAACGGAGTTGTTACGACGATCATCGCCAGGCAGGTACTTTTTCAGCATATTAATATGAAATATTTTCCTCTGCCCACGAATATCTATCAAATAATTCACTCTGGAGAGTCTCTTAAGGACTCTGTATGGTCCCTTCCAAGTTAGAAGGAGTTTGTTTTGCGTTTGCGGCAAAAGAACAAGTGTAAGATCTCCGACTGACAAGGCGCGCATTTGGGCGCCCTGATCGCGATAAAATTTTGAAGAACTCGCTCTAGCGCATGCAAATTGCAGAGCGGTTTTTGCATGCATTAATAATTCGTTGTCGGAGATCGACAACATATTGATACGCGCATTGCGCGAACAATTGACTAAGTATGGCCATCGGGCCACGTGGTTTACGTCCGTATAATATCTCAAATGGGGAGAAACCCGTGGACGCGTTCGGGAGTTCCCTTTCGGCGAAGAGAATAGCGGGGAGCTGACGGTCCCAGACTCCAGGTTTGTCGGCGGATACGCGTGCTAGCATAGACTTCATGCTCGCATTCCACCGCTCGCAACAACCATTTGACTGCGGATGATAGGGGGACGTTAATTTCTGTTTAATTCCCGCTAATTCTAGTACCTTTTTGTATAGATCAGGGGTGAATTGTGGTCCTCTGTCTGAAAGAATCTCGGTCGGAAATCCGACTCGCGAGAAAATAGTAACAAGTGCCTCAGCGACATGGTCAGCCGTAATGTCTCTTAAAGGAATAGCCTCAGGCCAGCGCGTCGCGTAGTCGATTACCGAAAGGATGAATCGATGGCCTCTGCCTGATTTACTAAGAGGACCTACTATGTCAACTGCGACACGCTCGAATGGTGTTGAGACTGGAGGCATCTCCTGAAGGGGTGCGCGTGATGCTTTACCTTTAGGTGTACGTTTTTGACATACATCGCAGCGCGCCACAAAACGGTTCACGTCCGCGTATACACCAGGCCAGAAAAATTGAGCCAATATCCGTGATTTGGTTCTGGCTGAACCTTGATGGCCTGAAAATGATGTATCATGCGCGAGGCGCAGAATGTCGCGACGGAACGACTTGGGCACCATGAGCTGCTCAATGGTCTCACGTTTATTTCGGAAATTTCTGTATAATAATTCATTTTTAATGATAAACGGAGAGGCATTTCCGTTCTGAGGCTGAACTTTCGCAAACAGCGGTTTTAATGATGGATCGCTTTGTTGTTCCTTATAGAAAACTGTAGGCGTGACATTAAAATCAAACGCAGGGGTTTGTAAATTACCATCCGGTGGACGTTTTGACTGTTGTCGTGTGGTGACACACGCAACGTTTTCGTTCCAAACTTTTAATTGGCCGTCAGGTGTATCATTGACCTGTGGTAAATTACCAATAATTAGATCGGCGAGCGGATTTGGTAATACGCATGCCGTTACGACACCTGTAATGAATGGAGTGTCGATGTATATGTCCGCGAGACGGAATCGCTCGACGGAGCCCCCGAAAGTAATGCAAGTTGCCTGTTGTTCAATCAGCTGGGTCGGTCTGACCAGTGATTCCCTAACACCAATAGTGGTGCAACCTGAATCGCGTAACACAGACGCGGGTATGGCGTTAACATGACCCTCATATAAGGTCAATGACCCGTGTTGATGGAGGGCCGACATAACCGGAACGGTGCCCGTCATGGGCGACGTGAGTTCAACGCTACGGCTACTCTGTGCAGCCGGAACAATGACGGTGCAAGCATTTGCAGCTTCAAACTTAACCCTACAATATTTTGACGTATGACCTGGTTTATTGCACCGATAACACCTAGTGCTGTCATATATATTACGTCTGGGTTGCATTGGAGGTGCATTATATGGATTATTATAATATGCCCAAGGAGGTGGACATGGTGGGCTCTGATAATGGTAGCCCTCGTTAACGTCACGACGGGGTGGACCTGAATAGCGAATAAATTGTCCCCGAGTGGAAGGTCCAGCACGGCTTGGAAAACCGCGAGCTTTATTGGGCGGCGGTTCGGAATATGCACGCGGAGGCGACGTCTGGCGATGAACTGGTCGAGAATTTCTTGTACCCATTGGCGCAGTTCCACCGACTCCGGCATAAAACGGTTCGCTAGTTTTGGCTTTAGCCAGCGAACGAGTAGGGTGTGCGGACGCGTACGGTTCTACTAAGGACGTGATTTCCGCTAACGTCTTAGGTGCCCACTCCTTAATGTGGGAGACTAGTTCTGAATGGCACGCGTTAAATATTTGGTCCTTCAGAACGAGCTCATAAAGCCCTTTAAAGTTACCGTCAGCGACACCGGCCAGCTGAATCCAGCGGTCTAAGTAGTGCTTTAGGCGGTCGACGTACGTTGAAAAATTTTCGGACGGGTCTGGCTTACAACTCCGGAATCTTTGGTGAAAACCGTCCTCGGTGTGTTGAAAACGCTTTAAAAGAGCCTTTTTAAGGATGTCGTAATTTTTAGAATCCTCGATGTTGAGGCCATGGAATACATCAAGTGCACGTCCCGTTAATAAATTCGCAAGGCACGAAGTCCATTCAGTTCTTTCCCATCCGGCGGCTACCGCGTGGAGCTCAAAACGATGAATATAAGAATCGATCTGGTCGACCCTATCATTATAGGTTGGAAGCTTTGGTTTTGCTTTAACATTATTCGTTGGAACACTTGGAGCCGCGGTTGGTTTCCTTGCAGCTCTAATTTCTTTAGGGCAATTTCGTGCTCTCGATGAGCCGCTTTCTCGGCTCTTTCTCTGTCTTCTTTTTCTTTTTCTCGTTCGCGTTCCGCGGCCTTCTCGGCTCTTTCTTCTTTTTCTTGTTCTCGTTTGCGTTCCGCGGCCTTCTCGGCTCTTTCTGCGGCACGCTCTTCTCTAGCTAGGTCTTCTTTTAGTCTACTCTAGCACCAAGAAGCCAGCTGGTCCTCGGGTATGCCTAACAGCTTCGCTGAATTTATATAGGAAGTGTAATCGGCCATTATGATTAGTTACACTCACAATAGGTCTCTACAGGAGATCTATTAATGTTAATGGACAGGTATCCGGATAAATTCACGCAATAACCCGTCTGACAGTGTACTATGTTATCACTGTAGTATTTACGTTAATCCGATACGCGATAAAAAATATTTACTTATTTAACTCCGCGATTATTAATCCCTGAGGCAAATTGCACTCGTCGGGTCGACGTCACTAGTAGACGACAAAATACAAACAATGTTCCTTCTTCAATGAAATCGCAGTGTCCTTACTGTTATCACTGCCGATGTAATATATAATTACATGTGAATCAACGAATATTAGATCGTTGATTAATATTTTTAGCTATTTTTCTATAGCTCTAGTATAATTGCAATTGCAAGGTAATTTTATTACCTGAAGTTCTCTTTAAAGAACAATAACTTCAGTAATTATATACTGGATATTCAAGGCAGGTGCACAACTGCACTTGAATGGGGAATCAATATTCCCAATATATAAATATATACTCTGGCGTATCAGCCTTATATGTCACATTAACCAGATAAACTCAATCAATGCGTCAATGTAGACACATGACTCACACAGGCATTATATTAAACAAAGGAATGTACCAACACCATAATGATAAAGCTCTAATGAAAAAAAATACAGCAAACACGACGCTAGACAAGAAAAGACGAACGATAACAGACCCTACAGTCTGAATATAATTACAGATAGGTAAGAAGAGAACAAGAGAGACGTCTTCCCAAAGAGACAAGGAAGATGTGAACGCCACAATCTAAACAAATATACAGGTCCCTAAAAAAGACTATTCTCACGAATGCGAATCCTCACTGTTTTAATCACCACTGGTTGTTGCGAGACCGCAGACGTTGTCGTCGAAACGGCAAAATCGGCGACCAAGCCACCACTTTGGCACAGAGGACACGCACACGTAAGAACCCTCGCCGACCTCCCGCAGTTCTAACAAAGAAGAAAAGTATAAAAAGCCTGTAAAACACGAGGAGGAACACTCAACTCCCCAGACGCAGACAAAATTTTAGGATGGAATCACTTAACTTTCAAGGAACTGGGTGGTAATTCCTTTAGCCCTTGCGTACACCACAGTCAGTCTTTTTTGTCTTTCACCGTTCCAAGTTCTGTTCTGTAGTCTCCCTGGCCTCGGTCATCGTGGTCAATGGGAGAGCAGCGACATATGTGGAAGTAAAAATAACAAAGCAGTATACAAAACTAAATAATAAATAATTTTAAACTAGCTCAACGTGCGAGACCCCGTGAGCGACGGATCATGAAAAGAACAAAAATGTAATGCAAACAAAGAGAAAAGGTGATTATAATCTAACAAATTTAAGAAATTTGGTAAGTCCCCTCCAGTGTCGCGATGTGGGTTAGATGGGGATATTTCGACTGACACTCTTTCGAGGTCCGCTCACACAATCGACGAACACACAAAAAAAATACTTGCACTCTAAAAACTAAATAAATCAATTGCTTTGATTTTTAGCAGAACTGTAGGGCAGTTTAATTACAGGAATTAATGTAACAAATATAATTATAAATATAAATATCAATTCAAAGGCAACTGAATCTAACTAATGAAACTACAGCTTTCTATAAAGACTAACGTATTCACTCTAACTACTTGCAGGTCATATGAGTTATATGCCAAATAGAATCCGCGCACGTGGCGACGGATATAACAGTTTAAATTCTATTAATTCAATGAGACATGTTATGATATGGACATTTCCTCTAGACACGCCATGGAGAATGCTTGTACAACCATGCGTTGTCTGGCGGTAGCTCTGAAACTGTCTTCAAAAGTAAGTAGAACGGTTCACTTTCATCATTACAAATTAGTATGGACTCTCACCATGCGGCCCTCACTGGGAGTGAGAGCGCTGGATGTAAACGCTGTGGGTTTATATCAAACCAAGTAGCTTAGGCTCTGGAGCTTTAAATCAGGCTCCTCACAATGGACTGCTCAACTGCGTCTCTTATGTCTCTCATCTGGCTGAGGACTATCGCCGTCCACCTCGTAAATGGATTGTCTACATGTGGCATCTATCTAAGCTCTGCACGGGTTCAAATACTAACGCTATGTCTCGACCTTCCGTCCAGATTCATACATTTGATTGGTGCAACCACCTCTAGCTCAGCTGCCGAACCGAGTTATTTTAAGTAACAGCCCTACGCAACGACCTTGGGTCGACATCAAAGGTCGAATCACTCAAGACAATAAAATGTAATTTTATAGCAATAAATTCTTAACATGTTCAAAACCCCGAGCTTTTAATCTGGATCACGGTATTTTCTGTACGTCAACAGACGTCTCAATAACATTTAATTCCTACTCACCCCTTCCCTCTCTACTAAACCTAGTTCAAAACACGAGATATAAAAAGTGCTCAGCCATGCACACCTGCGCTGTCCGTCTATCCTTCCCCACACCTTCTGTCTATCTATTAGGAAAAAAACTGTTCAAAACAAATTGTTTACGAGACCAAGTTATGCTGGCTCGCACAATAATTACGTTTGTAAAAATTACTCACTGCTCTCTCACAAAAATTTACTCAGTGGAAACATTTATGAATCAAATCTGTTCTTGACACCGGGCTCAAACTCTGACTCAAACTGTGATTATATAAATGATTTAGAATGATTTGACCCTTTTAGATAGAGTTTCAATTCCTAAATATAAGCGGTTTTAGAACATTTACACCCTCATAAATTCAATGGCGCGACTGGCTCAAACCCAACCACTGTGCCCAAACCTTTAAATAGAGCCTTAGAATAGTAGCTGATTTTCCATTTAGAGATTTGTATTTTATATTCTATACTTGTAATTAATTCATTATTTAAAATATTTTTACATTGTACATTATATACTTAGTAATAAAAAATGGCTGAAAAGAATTTTAAAGACATAATCAAAGAAGTCATGATCGATGATGTAGAAGCAAATAATACATCCAGATATTTTAGCTTAATTAAGAATAGAGTTTAACAAAAAAAAAACTCGTTGAGGATTTTAAAGAAAACCAAAAGGTAAAAATTAAATTAATAATAACTTCGGAGTTTAATAAACCATTAGCGTTTAATATAATCGAAGCATATTATCATTCGGAGTTTGGTGTTATAAATTCCATGAATGATTTCAATACATTTTATAATGTGATTGATGGAAAGTTTAATGCTTGGGTTGATAATTAATTTGAAGATAGAGGAAATACCATGGTTGAAGGAATGCATTGACTTTAATGCTACTCGAACCGAGTCAAAATCGGACTGTGAAAAGAATCTTTGGAAGCTTATGAATAATGCTTTCTATGGAAAGTTAACAGAAAACATAAGAGACCGCAATGGCTTCCAATTAATATCAGACGAAGAACAAGTAATAAAGTTAGTTAGTAAACCCAATTTTAGGGAACCAATTATTTTCAATGAGAATTTAATTGGTATAGCTAATAATGTAGCATCCATAAAATTTAATAAACCAATTTATTAAGGTATGTGTGTTGTAGATTAGTCAAAAATACTAATGTATCAATTTTATGATGATGTAATAAATACTCACTGGAAGTCGAATGAAATTGTTGTCCATGATACCGACAGTATTATCCTATATAATACAAGAACGGAAGATGACTACAAAGACATGGAAAAAATAATAGATAGTAATAATAATAATAAGTCATTTCTATAGCGCCTGATTCCACAGAAGAGTGCTCTAAAGCGCTTAACAGTTCTCTCAGTCACACAACACACATTTTCATCAACCTATACATAATCACTGTCTCAAGAATGTTACATATCCTGTTATACGCATTTGTAAACAACGCTGTTTTAAGTTTTCTTTTGAGTTGGATCAAGCTGTTTGAATGTTTCACATGACCAGTCAAGTCATTCCACATTTTAGGTGCGCACACCGAAAAAGCTCTTTCTCCCATGATACATTGTTCTTGATCTGGGCACTACTAATAAATTTGCTTCTGCTGATCTCAATTTTTTGGATGGAATGTATTTTTCAATGAGCTCTGAAAGATATTCTGGTGAGCTTTGATTGAGGCATTTAAAAACAATGCATAAAATCTTAAACTGAATAGGCTCTCTAACAGGCAACCAACGAAGGTTTTGGAGAACTGGTTGAATGTGTTCTGATGTTTTTGATCAGCTAGAGGCAAGTGATTATCTTAAAAATAATCATTTTCTCTATTCAAAAAAAAAAAAAAGTTATTGGTAAATTCAAAGATGAATTAGAAGGTGTTGTCATGAGCGAAACAGTCTTTCCAAGAAGTAAAGCTTATGCATTTAAAATTGTTAAAGACGAAGACGAATCTGAATCTGAGGATAAATCTGATCCAACAGAATTTTTAAAAAAAATCAAAGGGTATTACAAAGACAGCAGTTAAAAAGATATTACATTAATTTGGCAATTACAAAAACTGTTTATTTAATAATAATATATCAAATCGTCAAATGGACAAGTTTATTATTATGCTATACTCAAGTAAGCATTGTCACGAGCAGAGTTATGGTCTTGGGGATCTAGTGACTGCACGAGAGGCAATTAACTCACACTCGGACACAGACACACAAGAAATTATTAAATAATAAGAATATATGTTGTCAGGCCGGCCGGGCCATATTATTACTTATTCTTAATATACAAAACAAAAGACAATAGAGGTATATTCAAAGCAAAAATTCCAATTACTAACTTAACCTAACATCTTTATGCCACTATGTTCCCTATCAAATGTAATGCAATCAATAGCCAAATGGTATATTATAAGAAACAAGATATTAATCTAAAGTAACAGTTGAGTCGCCACTGGCCATTCGCCAGGCAAACTCTCCAGAAATAATACAGGTTCTCAAGGTACACTGAAGGTTAGAAAAGCCCAGTACATTCAAAGCCTACAGAAGCACAAATTGGCTGGTAGGTATTTAAACAGCTTGTACATATAATTATATACCGGTAATCGCTCTAATATTCATATCAATACCAGAGGGCTCGAGTCGTAATGATTCACAAGCTAACACTAGGCTCGTTCGTCGAGTCCAAGCTGTGGTTTTCTCTGACTTCCTATGATGCTGTGGGTTTTCTTCTATCCCTGACTTCTATCATACTTAATGAACAAGGTGAGTTACCGTTGGTCACGCCTAACTGGTAGGCGCGAACATCAGAAGAGCGCAGCGTGGACTCTTAAAGGTCAGTCCACTCAGACCTTTCTTTCTACTCAGTCAGTCCCATGGCAAAGAACTTTCAGTCCTCAGATCACACAGTTCAGATACTGGCTAACCGGAGATACTTCACGAAACGATGCTTCTCTCGTCTGTATTCAATGAATTTCAACGTTACACGATGTTTTATATTATCCAACTACCCGGCAGGGCTAGTCCGCTGGCAAAATTACTTCAGCAATCTCATTGGCCGAAACCCCCACCATTTTGAATGTAGGAATATAGTCTGCACTATTCTACCAGCCAGTTAACGTGCAAAAATTTGTCTAGTCATACTTAACAATGTCAACTATCCACACCTTGTCTCACCCCTACTCCCTTAATTTTAATCACTACTACCCAAAACCCGAAAGCGTGAATCTGACAATTTAACTTTGCAATTCCTTACTAGCAAACAATAATTCGCGGCGACCGTCCAAGGCCACCAGCCAATTTCTCATGGCCCTGCCAAACAAACAACTCACGCCCCGCGTGAATTTTAATTAACTAGACTCATGACAATATGGTACCCCTGCAGATGAATCTGAATCTGAGGATAAATCTGATCCTACAGAATTAAAAAAACAAAAAACAAAGGGTATTACAAAGACAGCAGTTAAAAAGATATTACATTAATTGGGCAATTACAAAAACTGTTTATTTAATAATAATATACCAAATCGTCAAATGTACAAGCTTATTATTATGCTATACTCAAATAAGCATGAACGTTACGTAAAAGAAATTAATTTAAAAAATCGCTAAGTCCCTATGAGGACAAGCAATATATTTTATCTGATAGGGTTGGAACTCTTCCACATTTAGATAAATTTACAAATGTTGTATATGAGCTGGTAAGCAGTGTTGACTTTATTTAAAATCATGAAGACCCACCAAAGATTAGGAACGTTTATAGTTCTTACATCTACATATCGCGATAACATACATACATGCTTTGACCTCCAGCCCGCCGGGAATGCACAGGCCTATATGACAAAGTACATGAAGCGAGCGACGTAATTAAGCCTTCTACAACCTTCTTTTTTTGTGAGGATGATTGGACCTTTTTTTAGTTGCTCGACTTGAACCTTCTTTCCTATACTCGATAGGAGGGTGTTTTATAGCGTCTAGACTTTTTTGAGTCCTCGACAACCCAGTGGTTATTCATCAAGAGTTGTGGGTTTCTTGTACATGAGGAGCACCATTCCTATGTATAATGGGTTTTATCTAAGTATGTCATAATAACATACCTTAGTAATGCAGTTTCTGCTGTGTCGCGTGATATATTGTTTACCTGTATTTACCTGCGCAGTCATGGAAGGCTGGCGCAGGCACAATAAAGCTTGCGTGTTGGCAGCTGGTCACATCACACAGGGGTGCTAGAAATGTAGGCGGTGGAGTTTCGGAAAGGTTGTTGAAATCAGGTCAAACGTTCTTATAAGCGTTATGCTGGGTCGTGTACAGTATTGATCGGTGTCTAGGCGACCTTACTAAGTCTAGGTCGGGGTTGAAGGAAACGTTATTTGCATTGCGTGCGTATTGGGAACACGTGATTTCGTGGTTTTGTGTGCAATGTGTCAATGGCATTGTAAAAATGACCCAATCAAAGTTCATATTTGGGAACACGTGATATTCTAGATTCTTCCCTTTGCCGCGCTGTCATTTCTTTAGATTGATTCAAGCTGTGAGGACGTGTGTTTTACTCTTTTGCGAAGTGCTTTAAAAATGTGTAAATCGCCAAGTGACGAATCGTCCAAAGATTTAACAGAAGTAGTCAATTCTAACAGAGCAAAACAATTTTATAATTCAACTTTTATTTGTTCACCAAACTCAGAAGTAATGGAAGAAGAAAACACATTTCGCGAACATCAAATGCTAAGTGTGAAAAGTCAGAAATATCCAAGGACCGATGAGGAACTCAAATGCTTAAATGAAAATGAAGAATATTTTGCAAAATTGATAGAAGCAATTGCTAAGGTAAAGAGAGTGGACTACAAAATTGGCTGATAATAGTGATAAACCTAAACGAAATTTAGAAGATCTATAAGATCTATTTAAGAAAAAAAACGCGAAAAAATAAAGCCAAAAAACAACTTTCATCAGGGAAATTACACGATTATCTATCAAAAAATTTAGTAGACATTAACAAGGAAATAAACACAAAGTTGTTTCTTCATCTCAAAGCAACGCAACTTATTTCAAGGTATAAACATATTATTCAAAGACAGAATGCACAACACTACTATTTTATCTTCAGTATGGAAAAGTGTTAAATTTTGCTTTTGCTACATTGAGTGAAAGAGAAAGAAAAAGGGTATAATAAATTTAACTTCACATGGGCACAATGGCCTGTAGGTAACGTTTCGTGCGCAGGAAAACAATAGAAATAGATCCACAACAATATCCACAGTTTTTAGGGTTTGGGCTATCTTTGTCTGAGGTTTTTAGCTTAAAAAAAAATAAAAAAATTAGAAAAATGCTTATGGAAGAAATTTATAGCCACTTCTGGAAGGAGCCGATAAATATACTTGATATTCAAGAACAGACAGAAGATTAATAATCTAGGTCAAATATTCATGGGAGAGGATTTGACCTATTAAGAGGCAAAAACACTATTTATTACACTAAGAGAAAACACAGCTCGTTTATACTTCTCAATCCACCAGGTTAACCTATTCAGGTGGCCACAGATTGGCCTTTGATTTAGTGCTTTTTGGTGGCTGCTTGAACAATAATAATAATATATTGCATTTATATAGCGCCCAACCCCGTCGATGACAAGCTCTGGGCGCTTTAACAAACTCTTACACACACACACACACACACGCATACACAAAAGAAATTCAAAAATATTTACTATTGTTGCTGCCGAAAAACACCTAGCCTAGTTTGTCTGAAAGAAATGGGTCTTCAGGTGGCATTTGAAAGAACCAATGTCATTAATTTCCCTGGTTGTCTTTGGAAGAGTGTTCCAGATGGTAGGGCCAAGAAATGAAAAGGACTTTTCTCCTACAGTGGACAGATTCATTTTAGGTACTTTCAATTTTGTAGTGTCAGATGATGATCTTAGTTGACGAGATGGAACATAGTAATCAGTTAAATCAACTAGGTACGATGGAGCAGTATTATTGACACATTTGTGACAAATGGATGACAATTTGTACATTATTCTTTTCTCAACTGGCAGCCAGTGCAAACTCTGCAGAAGTGGCAGTGCTGAATCTCTTTTCTTTTTCTTCAAAACAAGTCTCGCTGCATTGTTTTGAGCAATTTGGAGTTTTCTAATATTTTTTTGTGAAATTCCAGCCAAAAGGGAGTTGCAATAGTCAAGCTTTGAAAGTACAAAAGAATTTACTAAAACAGCCGCAGTTTCAGTTGAAATAAGATGTCTGATTTTACCGATTTTCCAGATTTCCATGTATAGAATGCGAATGAGGTGAATAACCTGAGATGACATAGAAAGATTCGAATCAATGTAAACCCCTAGGTTTTTTACTTTTTTTGAAATTTCTATTTAATTAGTGCCAATTATTATCTCAGTTCTGTCCACTTCTTGCAGAACCCGCTCACGGCCTAATAAAATAACCTCACTTTTATCCTCATTTAGAGCCAGTTTGTTTTGGTTCATCCAGCTTTTAATTTCTGTTATACAGTTTCCAGCCTGCTGCAGAAGGCTGTCAACATCGCATGGCAAGGCAGAACTGTAGAGCTGGGTATCATCAGCATAGAAATGATATTGTAAATTAAATTTCTTTATTTCATGTGCAAGTGGAATAGTATAGATAGTAAACAAAATAGGACCAAGCACTGAGCCTTGTGGTACGCCATACTGAAGCGCATAGGAAAAAGATCTTATTTTGTTGGTTACAACAAATTGGTGGCGATTTGACAGATAAGATTCGACCCATTTAAGGGCGACCCCTCTGATTCCAAACGATGTTTCTAGCCTTCTGAGCAGGATTTCGTGGTCGATGGTGTCGAACGCTGCTGATAGATCCAACAAATTTAGCAGAGAACAAACCACAACTGACAACGATGACCAATGCAAAGTACTTTAAATAGTAATCCCGGCTATTCAAAGATAATTGAATTGGTTCCTGAATGAATGGTTCCCAATCCCCTTACACACACACACACACTCCCCCTTACGCACACATTCACATACAAACACGCACTCCCTTACAGTTACACACACACGCATCTATAGTTTGTTATAAACACAATTGCACGCCTAGCTCAAACCCGTGAGAACCCTTGAGTATAAATTGGACCCAAGCCGTTAAATAAGCCTTAGAATAGTAGTTGCTTTTCCATTTAGAGATTTGTGTTGTATATTGTATACCCAAGTGATATAGTATGAGTCAAGTAGTATCCAATATGTCATTCAGTATGTCACACACCCTCAAAAGATTATTCGAACCACTAAATCTCGTAATTAGTAAGCGAACAAATTCGAAATGAACAAAAATGTCTCAAAGAAATTGGAGAAGATGGTTATTTATATCTTGACTATTTACACAGACAGAAGAATAAATTACATCGGTTGATTATTCGTGGATGGGATGAATGGCACATTAATATTCCCGAAGAAACTGAAGCGATAAGGTTCGATATCGAACAAGGTAGATTAAGGGCTGAAAGAGAAAGAGAAATGTTTGAAGAACACCCCCCAAAAAATTGATATGGTTAGTAGGGCCATGTAAAGGTCGAGTAAATCTACCTTTCTCCTTCCTTCAAATAATTTTTTTAATGGAATTAAATCAAGTAATAAAACAAGTAATAATCAAACTTTAGAAAGAGCCTTGAGAACAGCTATCTTCTTTTCCTTAGGGCCATCCACATAGTCATTTTTTTTTTCGAGAACATCTTAAGGATTAAGCATGCATAGATAAGAACGCTGCTATGGATATGATTTGATAAATAGGTGGTCTAAATATGAGAAGCTGAACTAAATTGATTTATTTTTTCACTTTTTTTTCTCTAGGGCAATACGTCGTTGGAGAATTCTATCTCGCAGACATGCTTGGCAAAGTTGTATCACACTCTGAACTTCTTTACCGCAGGACCTACAGGGCACTGGAATTTTCCTGTTTTTACGGAATTTTGGTTTAGTGAAATTTGCAATATTTTCGAAGACAACTTTTGCTACCAATCTCTGTGTCACCACTCTTTAACCAAGCGTATTCATTTTGTCTCTTCATATTGATAATATATGTACCTTAGTTATATCTGCTACAACAAATATCTCTAAATATTTTGTTTTTACACAGTAAAACTCCATCTGGTGGAAGCTGAGTATCAGGTCGAACCACTAGAAGCTCCCCACGAACAAATCCTTGCTTAGGACCATTTAATAAATAGTAAATCACAGGGTTGTCAGGTTCTGTCTTCGAGGGTTCGAGTCAATACACATTTAGCGACCATATAGGATCAGTCGCACGCCGACGTCCTCCCTCCAGTTCACCAGGCTGATACAGATAACGCACATTAACATCTGAAGGAAGCTTTTGCTCGTGAAGTCCAACAGGACGGCCATGAACTATTGAAGATTGCGTGCTGTGAGGTAGTATCTTAGCTTTTATGGCATCCTTAGGCTTTTTACCAATCAGCCTGGTTACTTCTTCATTCAAAGCTGCAAACACAGCAAGTAATCGCTTCATCCACTCTGTGGATCGTTCACCGGAAGGGAGATGCATCTCTTGATAATGCTGATGTCCGAATAGTATCTAGGCCAAGGTTCGGTTGAAGCGTTCTACAATACCTTGGTCCCTATGGATGTCTACATGACCTCGTCTGACAGAACCCCATGCTTTGGGAACAAGTGATTGACCGCACCCATGAACTCACGCCCAGGGTCAACTTGGAGTGGATTTGGCCACTTTAATTAAAGGGCATCGCTTGTAAATAGGAGACAAAGTCTCAGCAACTTCTTTAGCTTCTTTTGTGGCCAGTGGCTCAGCAGCTTTAAACCGGCTGGCGACATCAACCACTGTGTGAAGGCATACTTACAGGTACACTTTTTGACTACCCACCTTGTCGTGAGGGAGAAAGAGTGGGTCGGCTACATTTTCGGTAACCTTAGCTGGAATTGCTAGTTTCTTGGTGGCTGCAATACCTTCCCAGTAGCCCTTAGGGGTGTAATATATATTTTCTATATGTTTTGACATAAATGGCACAATATATTCCAATATCTAAATCAGTCTCCAATAGGTTGACAGACAAAAAAAATTTTTTTTTTCTTTTGTAGAAATGTTTATTTAGCTAATTTATAATCTACAAATTATGTTGCAGCCATTCCTATCCTAATACAACAAAGGTAATTTCACGATCTTTTTGTTCCTTGCTAGGTGTATAAAAGTCTGCGAGGTGTGGTTCAGAGCCTAATAGGTTTAGTAAGATGCCGAAGACCTTAGCATACTCTCTAGTTGCTACATCAACATCTTGAAATGTATGAATTACGTGACCTTGCCGCCGAAGCTCTTAATTAATCCAGACAAGACGTTCAGTTCGCAGTTGATTCCATTTTGCCTGAGCAGCCTGCAGCTCTTTGCCTGTCTTATCATGAGGTTCGTTCCTCATCAACCCCAGAATGTCTTAACATAGAGAATAGGTTCCAATTAATTCCAGAGCATTAACAAGTGCTCCACTTACTAACAATACTGCACGCAGAAGCCATCACTTCAATATATCCGTTTGAATAATTCCTTGTTTAATTAACATGTCTTTGGTCGCCATAGCGAGAGCTACGTCCACAACCATCACCCCAATATCACGTGGGGTAGGGTATAGTTTTGGAGAAGCACCTCCAACAACATTTCTTGGTAAGTTTAGATATCCCATAGCTAAGCCAGAAACGACTGGGCTATGATATGATGCATTTATGAGCATATTTCCGTCAGTAGAAAGTTGCCATTATTCCATATGAAAAGGGTCTTGTCTCTTTAAGTGAATGTTGGATGGGGTTGGAGACGCCCCCTCCCCCCCCCCTCCATGGACTTGTTGTTTTACTTCAAATTTGGGCGTGGCCGCCACTGATATATAATAAATACGCTTGCAACACCAGCTATAATCCAGATAAAAAAACGCAGATACTCTGGCAGGTCCATTCGATTCATGTTGAGTTTGCTGATCAGATTGCTGATCAGATTGCTGGTCATGTTGGTGGATTTCATGTTGTGATAAGTTATCAGAATTAAATGATTATTTAACTGTACCAAGCTCTTTAAGTAGTCGTTCTTGTTTAGCCTTTCTCGCGATAGCACGGGCACTCATTGCCGCCACTTTCTTCGGGTTTTTCTTATTCACTGGTATCTCCGCCGGGAGTATCTCTGCCGGGGATACTGCCGGGAGTATCTCCGCTTGGCCTTGGTGTCATGAGTCTAGTTAATTAAAATTCACGCGGGGCGTGAGTTGTTTGTTTGGCAGGGCCATGAGAAATTGGCTGGGAGCCTTGAACGGTCGCCGCGAATTATTGTTTGTGAGTAAGGAATTGCAAAGTTAAACTATTAGATTCACGCTTTTCGATTTTAATGTGCGGGATTAAAAGTAAAGGAGTAGGGGTGAGAAAAGGTGGGGATAGTTGACATTGTTAAGTATGACTAGACAAGTTTTGCACGTTAACTGGCTGGTAGAATAGTGCAGACTATATTCTTACATTCAAAATGGTGGGGGTTTCGGCCAATGAGATTGCTGAAGTAATTTTGCCAGCGGACTAGCCTTGCCGGGTAGTTGGATAGTATAAAACATCGTGTAACGTTGAAATTCATTGAATACAGACGAGAGAAGCATCGTTTCGTGAAGTATCTCCGGTTGGCCAGTACCTGAACTGTGTGGTCTGAAGACTAAAAGTCCTTTGCCATCGGACTGACTTAGTAGAAAGGTCTGAGTGGACTGACCTGTAAGAGTCCACGCTGCGCTCTTTTGATGTTCGCGCCTACCAGTTAGGCGTGACCAACGGTAACTCATCTTATTCATTAGGTATGATAGAAGTTCAGAGACAAAGAGGAAACCCGCAGCCTCATAGGAAGTCACAGAAAGCCACAGCTTGGACTCGCCGAACGAGCGTGGTGTTAGCTCGTGAATCATTACGACACGAGCCCACTTATATTGATATGAATATTAGAGAGATGACCTGTATAGAATTATATGTACAAGCTGCTTAAATACCTACACGCCGATTTGTGCTTCTGTAGGCTTTGAATGTAATGGGGTTTTCTAGCCTTCAGTGTACCTTGAGAACCTGTATTATTTCTGGAGTTTGCCTGGCGACTGGCCAGTGGCGACTCAACTGTTACTTTAGATTAATATCTTGTTTCTTATAATATATCCTTTGGCTATTGATTGCATTACATTTGATAGGGTACATAGTTGCATAAAGATGTTAGGTTAAGTTAGAAATTGGAATTTTTGCTTTGAATATACCTCTATTGTCTTTTGTTTTGTATATTAATATTTTATGCCTAATTATGGCCCGGTCGGCCTGACAACATATATTCTTATTATTTAATAATTTCTTGTGTGTTTGTGTCCGAGTGTGAATTAACTGCCTCTCGTGCAGTCACTAGATCCCCAAGACCATAACTCTGCTCGTGACACTTGGGGTATCACCTCCGATTCCGTCATCGTTTGTAGTTCGAGGGCACCGATGTTCAAACTGACAACATTTTGCCGCCGTTAGTGCTGCGGTTATCGGTGCTAGAAACATGCCATTGCGATGATAGAGCTCACATCTGGCACATCTAAGTGCATGTGTAACAAATGGATCAGCCTCAAGATCATGTACTAGTGCAGGCTGGTTTTTAGGGGGGGGGGGATGTGTAGAAACATGCTGGCCATGGCGGTGTAAAGCTGTAGTGCAGCCTGTCCTAGTGTTTTTGTCATAGCAGCACCAAATCTTGTGTTGTAACGGGTATAGAGATAGTCAACCTCATCCTCGTTTAATGAGTTAATTTCGTCCACGCTCAATTCCTTATCAAGGTACTGTTTTGTCTGACCTCTAGCTGCCAGCGCAGCAAGCTTCTGCCGATGATCTGATTGTTTTTGTGTCTGTTTCTCCAATTGTGCCTGTTTTGGCTGATTTACCTGGGCAGCTTCAGTTTCTAACACTTGGTCGAGTATCTCGTCCATCTGCATTAACTGATGTAATATAACATGTGATGTGGCTATTAATGTAATATAACATCCTCCTAACTCTAATATATTGATATACAGCCCATGCAACCATACCAATTGTGATGATTTGAAATGACAGCAGCAGCCAGTCAAATATGACATGGTGAATACCACGAATCTTATTAATACTTATTTGTTTAACATGTGTACAATATCTGTTTGATTTTGTTTAACGTTTGTTTAACATTTATTTTACATTTGCTTCGCATCTATTTAGCATTTGTTTAACATTGCTTAGCATTTCCTTAACATTACTTAACATTTGCTTCTTTATTTTTTAAATTTCTGCCATTCGATATCGAAACTCAGCCTCAAGTTTTGTCAACTGAGCCTCAGTAGAATTATTAATTTCATCGCGAGCTTTGAGCTAAGATTCTCTTTCATCTTCAGTTTGTTGTAATTCTTCATTGGAAATATTACCGTCTGCTGTGGCTTTCAATAATAGTCTTGGCTTCAGCCAGCGTTCTAAGTTGACTGTAACGTCTGCCCTTCTTTTCGAATGGAAATCTGGTGGGTGATTTACCTAGCTCTACCAATCCTGTTAATATCCCCATAGCAGCGGTTGGTATAGCAGTTGGAAGACCAATTCCTGTGGCTGATAATCCAACAGACGTCCCACTTAGTCCCATAGCACATATTATACTAAGTGCTTCTGAGATTCGAGATAAAACGAGTCTGATTTTTTAATTCTTTTTAATAGAGTTTCGCGCTTCCTTTTCTCGAGAATTAGATCTAACTCCTTTTGAAAAGAACTAGCCTGCTTCAAACGATGGTCGTTGGATATATCTGGGTAAAGTTTAGACATTGTTGGTACAAGTTGATATAACTTGGTATAATATCCCATTACTTATATTCAATTTAATAATTTATTTTTCAGGTATTGCGGATCAACATCTTCATTTATATATGAAACTCTCTGAATGAACATGTTCGGATAGAGATTAATGGTTTGCAAGGACAGTTTCTCTTCAAAAACAATCTAAGCGTCTTTGTGAGTAAGCATGGAAGGGGGAAGGGGGGGGGGCGAGCAGGTGTGTCATCTGCTTGTTTTTCCGTAGGAAGTCGAACGACAACCCCTGAGCAGATTCATCCCATCGGAGAGTGAGTCCTTTAACAACAACCAAAGGTTTGTCTGGTACATTCCCGAGAATCCCAATGAGAAAGACCGTAGAACCAGGTGGTTCTTCTTCTACTGAGTCAGCCTGGAATTCTGAGATTAATTTTAGAGCCGTGGATCCAGATTCTTTTGTGAAAGACACTGCATATCCATGCTTAGACAAGCGACGAAGAGGAATATCCTTTTTTGGTGCCATGAGAGCAGCTAGAATACTCCTCAGATTCTGCCATTTTCTTAACTGACGCTTTGGCCCTGTGAAAATAAGTTGTTTTTTTTTAATCCTAAAGTCTAGAAGCCACTCTGGAGATAGTTGTGAAGGAAATTCGGGAAGTTTTACTCTCTCGTAAACACCGTCTTCTGTAAGTCGAAATACATAAAGGCCTTCACCAGGCTCACCCCACCCCTCAACATCACCTAAGTCTTGTAGAGCAATACCATAACACTGTCGAGGTTGTGCAGGTCCACTAGAGTTAACAAGTGCGTATGTGTAGTGTTAATCGAATGTAATCACAATCTAATCAGCTACCGTCTAAATCTAAAACATCTACTGTAAATTGTGATATATTTGAGGAAATTAATCTATTATACTCTGGATGAGCTGGAGACCAGATTCTCCCAGAACCACACGCTTCATTTACAACTGGGACTAAACGCAGAAGTGTTGAAGGAAAGCCGTCAACTATGTTATCACTAGTGGAGAGTTCCCTGAGGTGAACGAAGAGTTCTCGATGGACAGCCAATTGATTAGGCTTGTCAGCAATTAAAGGCGTTTCAATGGGAAGAGTCTACTTTTTTGTGTCTCACAGAACAGTCGCAAATAACCAGCCGGAGGATGTAATTCCATAGATATCCCATGTCATTTGAGGACTTCGTTTAAGCTACAGACATTATAATGACCGTCTGGAAAGGTTACTCTCACTCCGTCTGCCTGATACTTTTGTTTTTTTAGCTCCGTGGATATGTTGTACCATTGTGTCGCATAATTTATCTTCACGAGAGCTATTTCATAACCACCCTTGTCTAAACTGTGAGGTAAGTCTCCCTTTTGAACATCTACTACTGTTACACACATTATTGATATGAATCCTATTGCTTTTAAGTTCAATAGAAAAGCAAAGCATCAACCAGGAGTTCAAGATGAAAAAACCCTTCAGCGGATCCCCTCCAAGTACATGCAAACACAGTCATCTTTTGAAACTCAATACCCAAATGTGTTTGAGAAGTATCACTTACCATTGGCTCATTCTTGGAATTCATATCCGATGCGGTTTTGGCGACATCAGCTTAATTTTGCTATATGGTATGCCATTGCCGGCTACGGTATTTCATTGAAAGTCCATTTAACTGACGAAGATCCTATGATGCGCTCATTCTATCTCTTTCACGTATACTACCAGACAAGACGAATACTAGATGAGATGCATGCTCCGTTGCCGCAAGATCAAGCATGGCATCCAGTAAACAACACATTTGACCGCAGAGCATTAAAAAGAATATGCAATGAATTTGGTGTTTCCCCACACTCTGACTGGCGCATGAAAGGTCCAAACCACGGGCTTTGTAGAGTCTACAGCAACCATCATCATATCAGGGAGGAGTATAACCATAGAAGAATGTCATTTATGACAGAAGAAGATATAAGAAGAGTTGTGGCCTGGATGGCACTCCGCCACGTGGATTACATCAAGCAAGATGAACCTAACGCAGATACAGCATGGAAAACCTTTATCCTCGACAAGACGAAAGGATTTACTCGTCCTGGAGGAGAGAGGCTTAATGACCGCATCAGGACGTACGTCTGGACAATCCTTGGCGCCCAGGCCCAGACACGCACAGGTATTCTGGACTCTGTCGCGGCCTTCGATGCTCAGAAGCAGTTCTTGGCTAAAATTGAGGATGCTTTTTCATCTCCGGTTGATCTTCCTTCAGCAATTAAACGTTACCAAGATGTTCTGCAATTTGCTGGCTCTGGGGTCAATTTTGTTTTCGGAATTGGTTTGTACATGGCATTATACTGCAACGTATTGATCGCACGGCATCATATAATAATGAAATTGTCATAGCAAAACACAATATGAAGTAGGTTTCAATATTCATATAAACCAAACTTCAGTTCCACCATCATCACCTCCCCCAGACCATAAAAAGTTAGAACCTGTTCATCATGAACCCGAAAAAAGCCTGTTCATTCACATGAAAAGCATGAAAAATCCGAAGATAAAGCCCAAATTGATGAAAAAAACAACAGGTATCATTGTGGGTGGTGTTGCCATAGGCCTATTTGCTATTTGGTTTCTTGATTGATTTATCGAATATTAGCCATTCGCGAGCTGCTATAAATAATAAACTACCAACAGCGATAGCAAAGGCCCATACATTTTCACCAAGCCACTTAACAATTTTAGAAATTGTGCCCAGTAAGCAGTTATATCTGGAAGGGCAGCTGTAGCCTTACCAACCGGTTTTGCCAGAATTCTTCCAAGACTTTGTAAATGGTGTTTTTTTTACCCATTCTTTGAGTCCTTTATTATCAGAAGGTGGAGGAGTTGGAGGGGTTCCTGAGCTACCCCCAGTTAAAGTGAGGACTAGCGTGCTGATCGCCATTCCGATTGCGGTAATAATAGACGCAGTCGTGATTCCTTGTCACCAAATAAAGTTCTTATTCTCTCAGCCAGCGTAGTGTCTTTGTTAAGGATGCGATTGATAGTTTCCCTCATGATTAATTTGAAAGCGGAGTGCTTCTCGGCTCACTGAGGCAGCCTTATGACGGCATGCTCTTTCATCCTGCAAGTTACGCAGACGTTCAGCAATTCGGCGTCGTTTGAACTCGCCAATACCCCTTTGATCGGCTTCGTCTAACGCGTTTCTCCCGGCTCATCCAGCTCTGTAATCTTGGCAACATTGTTAGTAAGCTCACCACGGATAGTTGGTAAGGCTTTGTTGAGACCTCGGAGTTCACGAAGGATGAATGGAGAATCTCCATAATTATGTTCCAAGGATCTCATATCAGATTCGTTAAAGTGGTTTCCACATGTTGAGTGGAATCTAAAGCCCCATTTGCAATTTGCCCTAAATCCTGAAGTTCCACAGTATTACTGGCAGCGCTGCGTCTCCCAACTCCCTATTGGCTTCCTGAAGTGCTGCAACTGCCTGAGCTGGCAAACGTGGTTTTTCTCGTATCCAATCTGAAAAACCAACTCATCTCGAACTATAACCCCTCCACCAGTTCTGCCATCTATGGTTGTGAGTGCAAGGGGCCTCCCTGTCTTTGCATTTACGAGGCTGATGTTGGGATAGGCGTTCAGCAGTAAGTGACCATCGACTAATTCGAACTTTGTCGGGTCTCGACCCAGGGAGGGTTGTAATAGTCATCTACTGCTGTCTGAAGGAGCTCCTGTTGTAAAGACCTTGTGAATCCAGTCCTGCTGACGGTAGCAAGTCGGATGTGTCTATACTTCTCTATCCACATCTTCAAAAGCTGGATTATCAAAATTATAGTCAGCCATGCTATCGTATTAAAAGTTACAACCTAACTTTAAATGCATGTTTAATAATGGATTCAAACACATATGGACGAACACTTAATCCTTATCGGCGCCTAAGAACCCCCTTAGGGGTAAAGGGAGTACGTTAGTCAGTTGTTATAACGAATAACCCTAATAAGATTGATCAGAACAACTAATTCTTGTTAGATTTCCAAACCGTGGTGCTCATGACGTCATTGTCCTGGAAACGCTAGACTTGCTTTTACCATCTCCTTAGACTCTACTGATGCCAACCGAATCGTGGTCAATAATCTTGGGCGTGCTATTGTAAAGAAAACAACGATCAAGATCAGCGGCAATTGTTGTCTATAGATGATAGTGATGTCTACTGCTACTACTTAGATCGTTGGGAGACGGCTCAGGAGAGAAATAATGCTCATTACCAGGGTCTTGACAACCAAAGATAGGAATGCCACCAACATCCGACTCGGAGCTGAGGACAAAGGTGAGACTAAGCTTGAACGCAAA